>JABRWK010000041.1:390029-480466 GCA_013372445.1 Hypothenemus hampei
AGATACGAGCCCTAACACAAAAATGTTCGGACAGTAAAAAAAAAATTCTGTTATCCGTAATTTTCGACTGATTTAATGCAAGTTTTGTATATTGAAAATTCAAGTCAAGACTGAGTTTACGTGTTCTAGCAATTTTTGAAAAGTTGATTTTTAGAGTGTTCTTTGGGGCCTTAAGAAAAGCCCTGTTTTGGAAACTTTTTGTGTGGTGGAAATTTTTTAAAATGAATATCATAATCTTGTAGAGCGCATGTTTCTACACATACCCTGAAAATTTCATCAAAATCGAACCGCAAATAAGGGAGTTCCAGCCTTTCAAAATCGCAAAAAGTGACCAGATTTCACCATTTTGCTTAAAAACTGTCACTTTTTGCGATTTTGAAAGGCTGGAACTCCCTTATTTGCGGTTCGATTTTGATGAAATTTTCAGGGTATGTGTAGAAACATGCGCTCTACAAGATTATGATATTCATTTTAAAAAATTTCCACCACACAAAAAGTTTCCAAAACAGGGCTTTTCTTAAGGCCCCAAAGAACACTCTAAAAATCAACTTTTCAAAAATTGCTAGAACACGTAAACTCAGTCTTGACTTGAATTTTCAATATACAAAACTTGCATTAAATCAGTCGAAAATTACGGATAACAGAATTTTTTTTTTACTGTCCGAACATTTTTGTGTTAGGGCTCGTATGTATACTGTAAACCTTATCTTTAAGGTACCCTTCACAAGAAATATTTAAGCGACGACAAATCGAGCTCCTAGGGGGCCAGTTAATGGAGCATCTTGAAATTACCTTATTAGGAAACAATTCCTGGATGGCTTTAATTGCCGAGTTTAATATATGGTATGTTACACCATTTTGCTGAAACCACGATTTTAATTTATAGCCTGGAAACTGTTGTAGGGATGGTCGGCGGAAATCTCATAGCATTGCACAATATCGTGCGGTATTAACTGTAAGTGCTTATTCATTTTGATCTTGAAAAAAGAACGGCCCGATAATGCCGTTAACCGCTAGCTGCTCATATAACGACCTTGAAGCTATGGACTAGATGTTCATGTTTCCTTCGAGGATTTTCCTTAGACAAGAATCAACAATTTTGTTTATTTATATGACCAGTGATATGAAGATTAGCGTCATAGCTGAATAAAATGTTACTAAAATTATTAAACGTTTCCATCGCCTCGATGGCAAAATTTAGCTGCGATATGTAATCCGTTGCTTTCATTTTTTATATTAATTGTATTTTGTAGCCATGAAATTATAAATCTTTTTCTTTAAATGATGTTAAAAGATGACCTTTTAATAGCTATTGTTTGATTTCATTTGCGTACAGGTAGTATTGGATTCTCTTTGATTGACTGGCGTACTTTTCGAAGGTTTCTATACTTCTTACGGATCGTGGGCTCCCTGTGTTGTTTATTTTCACTGCAGACACAGTAGTCTCAAACATTCTGATCCATTTTTTTTTATAATACGGACGCTAAATGCTAAGTTACCGTCTCTCTTTGGGTAATGTACACGATATAGAAGGCGTGCTGTCACGATAGAATTATTGTTTTCTTAAAATATTCGTGCACACAAAAAGCGTTGCTCCCAGCAAAGGGTTCCATTACAGTTGAAATTCCTTGTTTTAGGTGATTCTGATAGAATTCTGAAAGGAACATATTCTTCCTGATTGCATCATGTGTCGTATTTCATCTGATGAAAGCTGACAAGGGCATCACACCTACACTAATGCCCATCTTAAGCCGACGTACACGAGCGTCATTTTACAGCCGCATTTTTGTATATTACTGTACCTATATTCTAAAAAACCAATGTATATGACCAAAATTCTGTATTTATATGTCGATTCTTAAAAGAAACAGAACCAATATGAAACTAAGAAAGAATGTGTGATTAACCTCAACTTAATTTGATGAATTATATGTTTTCCTATTAATGTTGGGATCACTGAAGCATTTAGATGCTAAGATTTTTCTATCCCATTTAGACATGTACTTTTAAGGGTCTGTAACAATCTTTGAAACAACGCTTAAGATACAGTCAAGTTCAATAAAAAGGCGTACACGACTTAGAGAGAGAAGTTTGACAATTGAAGACGTAAGTGGATAAAGGGCTCATGTCACATTTTTAGAAAAAATGACCTAATGCATTTTTTGAGTGTTCCATGTATAGATTTAACCATCAGTTAAAAGAAATCCTCTAGTTTCGTTGCCTTTTGCGACTTTTTAAATGCTAAATATGTCATGTCGCATATACTTTGCACGTTATATAAAAATTTTAATGTCAATTTACTCAAAATAATCAAAATGTGACATGACCCCTTTACCCACTTACGTCTTCAATTGTCAAACTTCTCTCTCTAATTGTAAGTCGTGTACGCCTTTTTATTGAACTCGACTGTATCTTTTTATTTTTTTATAAAATAACTGTTCCTTTATAGAAACAAGCGTTTAAGAAGTTCTTAAGGTATTTTAAATACATTTCCACCTTTCTTTTGACAAATTTAAATAAGCTCCCTTTTGGTAGTTTCATTACAGCCTTTGAGGAAGCTTTTTAGACTCCTACGCTTTTTACTCTCTTATAATTCTCATCTCTACGTTCAGCATACCTAATAGATTCAGATGAATTATAAACTGACATTCTAGTAAAACAATGACCTTCAAATAAGTTCCTCAGTTATCTTCTCCGTCATTAAAATAGACAAATGGACTAGTTTAAATGCATTTTCCCGTTTCACCAAATACAAAGAAAAAACATCTTATAGGCTGAACCCGTCCAATCCAAAATAAACGAAAAGGTTAACAAATAGGAGATGTTATATAAAGCGCATTAAAAAGCCGCCTAGTCATAAAAGATGACGAACGTCTCTGACATTTCGTTTAATATTAAACATTTTTTTTTGTTTCGAACCATTTCAAGAGGTTGGGTTTATGGTTGTATCATGAAAATATTGAAAATTAATAGTGTCTTATTCTTGCGAAGGTCAATTATAATACCAATCAAAGCCCAAGGGTTGTACTTGACTCATAGCAGATCTCAAGCGTGGGTTCCTCTTTCTTCTTTTATAATCTTCACTGACGTATTTGCAAATGGTAAAAGCATTAAATCATCCAATGGCGATTTGATATTTAATTGAACGAATGTGCATTGTTTCGAATGCAAAAATAGTGCCCCCTTTGTCCCAATTCACGTTCAACGAACTAGAAAGGTCATAGATTACAAGCAACAAGGAATTTTTGATAGTGTCATCAAGGTGAACTCAAATATGTGGGTTTCAAGTGCATCATCCATTGAGTTTCAAATGTCAAAGGATGCAAATCGTACCCATCATTAATACATTGCTGAATGTACAGGTGATGTGAAGAAACCATAACCGTAAAAATTCAATTTTTGGTTCTTCGAGAGCGGCACCAAATGTCAACTGTGCAGCATTTTAATGATACATGGGATCCCTTGGAAAAGTTTCAACACAATGCGCAATAATTACGTTGCATTACGAAGCGAAAATTTTTGAAAGTGAATTTTTCGATTTTTTTCGCACAAAGGTTACGCCCTAGAAAATTGTACAGTGTGTTCACAGTCTTAAGAGTTGACCTATATTTGAAATTGAAATGGTTCTTTGTAAAAACATCCCTTTCAGTTCATTTATGCGCTTCAGCTTCACATATTCATTAGTACGAGTCAATAGATTTGATTTAGGTACCATGAGGTTCTTGACAGAACCACCCAGTGTAGGCCGTTTTGTTTTCAAATACAAAATCTTCTAGGTGGGACAACAATATAAATGCATTATTAGGCGTCAACATAAATCCAGTTACCAATTGTCTTCACATCAACCATGGAGTTTCAACATGTAAGTCCATCATTGCAAATTCTCAATTCAATTTTCCATTAACAAAATAACAATTTTCAGATGTCCCTCTTTGTGGCAATTTTATCAATTTCTTACGCTCTCCCTCAATACTCAACTCAAATTCCAATTCTTCACATGGAACTAAAGAATGACGTCCCATTCGGTCAGTATCGATTTGCATACGAGACCGGTAACAAAATTTTGCAAGAAGAAATCGGCGATGCAGCCAGCAGACAAGGTTCCTATTCCTACGTGGCACCCGATGGACAACAAGTATCCATGACGTATGTTGCGGATGCGGAAGGATTCCGACCACAAGGTTCCCATATGCCGGTGCCACCTCCAATGCCTGAAGCTATCCGAAAGGCTGTAGAACAAAATTTAGCTGAGGAGGCTCGAGGTATCGTGGATGATGGTCAGTACCATCAACAAGTGCCAGTACCAGTTTTGCCATTAAAATTTCGAGTGTAAAATAGTATTTTAATAAGTTCTTAGAAATCATTACGATATTGTAGACACGATCCACCCGCATGTTGCAAAATAAATTATTATATAACGTGTTGGAAGAAAAAAAGTGTATTTAATTAATATATGTCTAATATACTATTGACGTGAAGCGTTGATGTTTTAAGCAAGTTTTGATGATGAAATAGTACTAAAAACTATATTAAACCCATTATTGTCTCATTGTTCAGTTTCATCTATGGGCTTTTTATTTGAAAATCTTTTATCTATGACTTTGAAAAGTATTTATTTTTTTAACAATAATAATTAAAACACAATCAAAATAGAATTAAGTATAATTAAGCTTCTCCCATACAGGATAACCACTCATTTAATTGTCTTATTATTCTATTTATTTATTTTTTTTGATTAAATGGTTAATAATTAAAAAAAATCATACTTTGCACACTATTTCTTGATTTAAATTAATATATTTTATACAGTTTTAAATAAATATATATAATTCTTTCTTAAGATAAACATCTTTGAAGTAGCTCTCCAGGTATCTGTTGTAAGTCAGATGCTATGTCCTTGAGTAATTTTTGACAATTTATTTATCTGTCTTCCATATTATTGTCTAAGGAAAATTCAACAATCAACAATAAGACAAAAAGATATTAACATAGAACGGTCCGAAATGTTCACTACACCATCAAAATTACCCTTTTAACGCTAGGAATATTATTAATAAAAATTATTTAATAAAAAAATTTAACTGTAATAGTAATAAATGCAGTAAAAAAAGCATTTTCTTTAAAAACAAATCACATTGCAAATGGACGTAGATGAGACTAAAGTTGAACATCAAAAAGGAATCGGACTGGGTATGTGCGAAACTTAAAGAAATAATAACAAAACGAGCCGTCATTAACAAGACCTACATATATAAAAAGATTCCAGAATAATTCGCGTTAAACTGAACTTGCAAAAAAATAGCCATAAGAAAAACGTATAGAAGATTTGAATAAAGCAAGATTTACACGAGTCAAGTTGCGGGTCAAATAACTTGCCTTTGCACTTGCTTGACTTGACTCATCCGTAACTTGAGCAAATGCATTTACATGTAGTTCAGTAGAGGTGTAAGTCGGCAAATTATATGAAAGCCAAATCCGTTTACTTACCTCATCTACTTGCCATATCTGTTTACATGAGAAAAGAAGCGGTCAATTAGACGGTTAATCCATTAAATACCGTCATCCCCAATTGGGAATTACGCAATTTTTGGCGTGTAGTAACATGTTAAGCCCATATATTCTGATATTACGGTTAAACCCTGATAAACAAAAGAAAATTTGGCACTTAATGAGTTAAGTGAAAAATATGGTAGAGAGTCCACTGTGCAAAATCACTTGCTTTGCCGCAACACTTGACGCAAATCGCCACTTGACTTGACTGGAATTGTTTACATGAAACAAATAGAAAATTTTACTTAACTTGACCACTCTACATAACTATTTACTTGATTTGTGTAAATCTTGCTTAACGAGATCCTCATGCAAAATAGAGGAAAATTTCGGAAGGCAAGAAAGGAACAGAATTCAACACGGAAATGAATATAAACGACATAAACAAAGTAATAAAAGACATAAAAAAAACAGTACCGAAAGTCGGTCCTTACTGGAAAAATAAAAATAATAGACAGACATAATATTACGAGCTAAATAAAATGATACATAGACTTATAAATAAAAATATCAGAAAACGAAAATAAAAACATACTATTTAACATTTGCGGTTCAAATGTTGAAGTAAAAGTATTCAAATAATGAAGTAATCGAAAGAAATAAAACCATGAGAGTACCTACTACGTCAACCCACAAGCAGAACATAAATTCTCTCAATATACAGTGTGGCCTATTTGTTCCTTGAATATATATCATAATTTTTTTATTTATATTCCAAATTTAATAAAGAAGACAGAGAATAAAAGGCTCTATTTAGATTAAAAAAAGCAAAAAGGTTTTTTTTAATAGAACAAAAAGTGGAACACTAAATTCGGAGTTCTACAAAACGGTTGTACCTATATGATATTTTATGGGAAAATAATTGTAAACTGTAAGAGAAAAACGTGTCAAGTCGTCTTTTTTTCAATTTTTTTACAACAAATCTCTGTAACTGAGATAAATATGTCGTAAAGTTTATTGTAGTCAGTCAAGCTATAAGCTACTCTGTATTTAACAATAAATTAAATTATAATATCCTTTTCTTAAAATTGAATTAAACATCTTTTTATCGCATTCCAAATAGACTAACGTCAGGATTTACAACGAAACGTGTTGTGTTACTAATCGTAAGTATGTTCGAACATAACACGTTTTTCCATTGCATTTTTAACGTTCTTTTAACTCAATTTTGCCTATAACTAAGATCACTTAGTTTAAGTGGTCGTCTATCTGAAAGAAGGTAAACTTTTATTACTTAATAAATTATCTAAAGTCCTACACTAATAGAAATAATATGAAGCACCAGCTAAAAACTGCGAAACTCTCAATAGACATTATCTCCAAGTGTTACGATATTTTGCACGTAAGATTATTAAAGAAGTTGGATCTGGTGCACAGAAATATTTTAACTTTTGTAAATCCTTAAACATTAACTTTTTTCTTTATTTTGACTTGATTTAATACGCTATTCCCGTTTGATATACCACGTTCTTCCCTTTTACATCAATTTTAATTATACAGGATGAATCAAAAGTCTCGAAACGGTCTCATTACTTTGTTATTTGTAGAGATATATTTTTTTTAATTTGTTACGAGTATATGGTTGAAGTTGGCCTATCATTTTATAAGATTTTGCCAATTTTTTTACATCCGATTATACCAGAAGTCAATGTCAATTTCCTTATTTCAAATGGAATACCCTGTATATTTTTGCTATTTTTAGATTCTATATATTCAAGTGATTAAAATAATTATTAGGACTCCCTCTACCTAAACGTAACTGTTTTTGAAATATTTTAATTTAAAGATACATACATAACTTTAATAAAAAATCAAATAATTTCACATAACTTATTGCAAAAATGCCGTATACAACGTATGTATCTTTAAATCAAAATATTTCAAAAACAGTTACGTCTAGGTATAGGGAGTCCTAATAATTATTTAATCACTTGAATGTGTGGAATCTAAAAATGCAAAATATACAGGCTATTCCATTTGAAATAAGAAAATTGACATTGNTAACTACATCCTAATTGTTCTTGTTTTTTTATTAATTAAATAATTTTTCAATTCTATGTTTGTTCAAAATGCTATATAACTTAAAACAGAATAAAATTTAGAATAAAACGGGTATAAGTACATTTTTTATGTTTTCTATTATATTATGTATTATTTTCAGAAAATAAGCATAATACAAGATATAATTATCAATACAATAAACAGAAAAAGATTTAAAAAAATTCCAGATTTCTCGGCTACTTTTTGTTATTCATTTAACTTTAGATGCAAATATCTCGAAACACTAATAAGTGCACTTATACCCCTTTTATTCTAGACCCCTCAATTGATCTAAAAGAGCGACACATGTGTTTTAGCTCAATTGAGTGGGCCGCTTAGTGGGAATCCCCGTAACATTGCTTTCTATCGAGAGATGAAATTCTAAACTTTCAAAACTCACAAAATTACTTATACAAATAGAAATTATGAAATTCATTACTAAAAATCGTGCTTAGTTTATTAGTAGAATTCGAATTGGATGGTCACGCATCGTAGATGAATAGGTTTGGTAATGAATTTAGAATTATCAGTGTTCCCAATTTGATAATTTTGTGTATAGATGTACATTTACAGATAGAGATCAATGATTTTTTTCAAAAAATTACAATCACTATAATAAATATAGTTTGAATTTTTAATACACAATCAAAAAACGTTATCCATAATATGTCAGTCTCAATTCTTATGTTGATTGAATTTTAAAAGCACGTATGCCAAGATTTTTATGCAAAATACTCGGTTTTATATGTATAACCATTTGCTGCAAACCTATGGAAATCGATTTACTTTTTCAGTGAAATGTGAATCTACAATAGCGATATTTTCCACAGATTTTACATGGATTGATGCGGTTTTCACTGACTTGCTTCGGAGGTTGGGTATGAATTTTATGAATAATCTACTCATCAATAATTTTCATTTTTTATTGGAGGAATGCAATTTTACGATCAAAAGAAAAGCTGGCGTGAAATTTAAAATAATACCGCTAAATAGCAAACGTTCTATAATAAAATGTTAGACAATAAGAAACATATGTATTGTATATTTGGCCTTTAGTTCTCATAATATTTTAAACATTGATTGATTCTTGCGCTTAAATCTTAATGTAAAAGTATTAACATATACCACATCTATAAATTTTCGTCGTAATGAACAGGTAAACTTGCTGATTTTCATCATTCAGATCATAATAACCTGTAAAGATATTTCTCAAGTCTTGTTTACGAATTTTTTCTTACTTCGTCTTTCGTAATTAAATCTCTTTTGAAGTCCTTCCAAGCATTTCTTCAATTATTTAATTAATCTAACCCTCTCACTGTTAGTAAGAACCTTTAACCCTTTTTGGCCAGCATTCTTTTTGTTAGAATTTTCGACTTTTTTTTTTGTATTTTCTGTTTAATTAGAATGCATTTAAGTGTAATAAAATAAATCAACTGAAATTTTCTTTTTTTTTTTAAATTTTATTTTTGAGCTCGTAATTGTGCACTCTGTCAATAGAGTGACGTTTTTCGAGTGAAAAATAAACTAAACAACACATCAAATACGGTGGTTTCAATAAATTAACACAAATCTCGTAGAATATTCACATTTGAGAGTTAGTCTTCTCAGAGGACCACTAGAAAGGGTTCAAGACAGCCCACAAAAAGTATCTTTACCTTATAATCTTTTGTTCATTTTTATTAGAATTGACTATAAAAACGTCCACGAATTTGTAACAAATAAAAATTACAACAATATTACCATATGTAGGGATTGTTGTTTGAATTCCTTTGTAGAGCTAAAGATTTTTTATGGAAATTCTTTTTTTCAACTATGATAAGTTTCGTAATTTCAAAACAAAAATTCTTTTTAAAATAGTGTAACTCGGTAATGAAGCAATTAAGAAGAAACTTGTTATTTATAATTAAGGTCATCCTCTGAAAGAACTGGTTCAATTTGTTAAGAAAATTGAAAACAAACAAATCACTGTAAAACACAAGATTAACATAACACACCTTTAAATACGTTTAAGAAATAGACTAATTCGAAATTGAACTTTTCAATTTTATCATTTAATTCTCAATAAAAATAATAAAATTAATCTTTTAATAGTGATTAAGAGAGTATCCAAATGTGCAATCATTCGATTAAAATGAGGCATTAAAATTGCAAGAGTGCAATACTCAAGAAAAATGCTCTCTTATAGGTCAAAAATCTCATACTTTTAGAGAACGAGGTTGATTACCACAACTGATTGCGATATTTTTGAAAATTTAGGGCATCCAAGCAAATGCCCCCAGGTTCAAAAACGATTAATTTCTAGGAGGCACGAAGTTAATTGTTAAAAATTGATTCTTTTTCGGGTTAATTAATTGTTCGTGTATGTGTGTGGATACGCGCTTTACACGAAACAATGGACTTTGTTTAAACAAATCGCAGAATTTATGAAAATTAATATTGTTTATGCATTACACTAACCTTTCCTGAGCGATGACAACATTTGAAAGCGTCAATTAAATTTTTTTTATTAATAAATTACGAGCGTTTTTTCTCAAGTTAAAAAAAAACACATTGCTTATTAACACGTTTTAGTGAAGATCCTGCTTGAAGACCACTTAAACTAGGCATTTGGCAATAGTGGTTAACGTCATATCTTTTGAGTATCGAAAGAAAAATCTTAAAATTAAAACGAGATTACGAAAATTCTGGTCTGCAAACTAAAAAAGGAGGTAAAAATGTTATAATATTAGAGGCCGGCTTAGGTCATGGATGGCATCTCAAGAATTGCGATGCCATAAACGAAGAAGACCGGCCTCGTCGAAAATAATTAGTGCAACATAATACGCACATCGCCCTCGGGCTAATATGATTGCAAATATGTAGACGCTTTTAAGTCAAATCCCATCTTCATCATTATCGTTTAACAGAGGTGGGGGTGGCCATTTTAAGCGTTTATATAAAGACAATTGTTCACGGGATCATGCATCGTAATCCATCACAAGTGCATCTTCAGTGCACTCTACCATGAAATACGTAAGATTGTTTTTTTTTCTTAATTTTAGTAATTTTCGTGACAAAAGTGTTTCACTCTCAATCCTAAGTAGCTTGAATTATTAAAAATTTGCGTGAAAACAGTGATTTGCTTGTGTGCGTTTTTTATATCTACATTTTTTCTTAGATAATTCTTAATTTTGCCCTCTTTGGGTTCTGTGCCTGTGCCCGACTTGAGAACACTCAATATTTGCCACCATCTCAAAGGACACCCGGAGGAATTCGACCGGGAGCTGGAGGTTTTGGTGCTGGAATTCAACCAGCTTTTGGAGGCAGTGCCACGAGACCTGGTGGAACTGCTGGTTTTGCTGCAGGAGGTGGATACAGTGGAGGAGGAGGAAGTACTATTGGTGGTGGATTCAGTGCAGGAGGAGGAAGTGCAATTGGTGGTGGATTCAGTACCGGAGGTGCAGGAGGTGGAGGTATATTATTGTTAATTATGAAACTTACAAAAAAAAGATTAAGTGGTTTTAAGGACGTCCTGGTGCTGGATCTGAAATTCCAATCCTTCGTTATGAGAATGTAAACAATGGAGATGGGACTTATCAGTTCCTGTATGAAACTGGAAATGGAATAAACGCCCAAGAACAAGGAGACGCTCGCGGTGACGGCACCCAAGCACAAGGTATTGTGATATCTATCAAAATCAGATCGCCAAATTAACATTTTTTTATTTCCTAAGGTTCCTTCTCGTATACCTCACCGGATGGCCAACAAATCCAAATCCAGTACACTGCTGATGAAAATGGATATAACCCACAGGGACCCCATCTACCTACACCCCCACCAATTCCTCCAGAAATTCAAAGGGCTATCGAACAAAATTTAGCTGATGAAGCTAGAGGTAAATTTGATTTAATTTTGAACCTTTCAAAAGTCAAATAATTTCAGGTATTGTGGATGATGGCTCTTACAAAGCCGGTCCAAATGAAGGTAGCGGAGGTGGTAGAGGCTTTGGAGGTGGAGCCGGAGGACAAGGAGGTTTTGGTGGTAGTACAGGTAATTAAATACGGAATTTATGCATGACCTGTTATTAATTAAAAATATTTAGGACGAGCAGGAGGTGGTTTCGTAGGCGGTCAAGCTGGAGGTACATTCAGACCGTCCTCTGGTGGGTTCGGAGGTGGAGGTGCAGTTGGTGGTCTTGGATCTGGACAAACGGCCGGAGGCGGTGGCTATCGATACTAATGAAATGAATTTAATCAATTAACAAGATTTTTTTACTAGAAAAGCATATATTAAAAAATTTATAAAAAAAATGTACAAATCTTCCTATTTCATTTCTTATTTGTTTTGTATATGTTGTACCACTATACATATAGTGTATTTGTGTTCTTAATTCTTTAAGATCTTTATATTTTTTTAAATTCTGTATATATATTTTTTTAATAAATTTTCTATATAAAGAAATTACACATCATTTTATTGAACAACAGATTTTTTGCGACCGTAAAAAATTCATATACAGAATGATTCAATATTTTATAACCCTAAGAGTTAGTCTATAATTAAATAATATCCGTTTAATGCTGGCTTTCCACGGTCTGTAATTCCCGCGATTCCGCATCTCAAGTAAACTCAGACAAATCGACCTCCTATCGTATGACATTGTAAATCTAAACACATTACCTCTGGCGCCACCTTTCCCAAAACCTTTTACTGCATACTGGCGAAGCCGAACCTGTAATCTAGAATAATGCATAAAACTCATTACTGAATCATTTTAATAAAAGTTAAGATTCAAATCCATTTGATATTTGAAAGAACAGCTATGCTTTAAAGAAGTTTTTAAAATACCCTGTATGGCGGCATGGCGGACTTGATATAGACGTTCCTGAGTTATTACTTCATATTAGATGCGTTAAGAAACCTTAACCGTCCTTGCAATTTAAATGAACCAGTTTTAATCAGAGGTTCCTTTTAATGTGATTGTACCAAAAATAGAAGACGTTGGAAACCTTGTATATGATACCCTTGAATAATAGTCATTTATTATATTTTTTCTGGTTTTTGTTAACTTTGTGAGCATTAAAATTTTTACTTAAACTTTCACAAAACTATTAATGGATTATTCATCTTTCAAGCATCCGCCAGGTGCCCAGTAGCGTCATGGTACCATCTCCAGCTGAGCCCATTGTTCTTCATTCTTTCAAAATTATAATTCTTGAATAGGATGCATTACTTGACAAGGACAATTATTCCGTAACATTTACTCTTTATCGATCAGTACTTGTACATCATTATGGAACAATAGTGGTACCGGTCAAAAAATAGAAGATCAAGATCATTCGCAACGACCCTGATATCATTTGGTGGATCCTATTTGTGAAGATTTCTGACATTTTTCTTATGGTAACAGGTGGGGTACTTTTCATTTGTATAAAAATCGGGTACCAAAAATATCACCATCAACTTCACCTGGTGATTTCGATCTGAATAGCTCTTAAATCATGAAGGTAAGTGGTATATTCTGATTTTCCCATTGTGAATAGACTTTTTTTAGATATTTATTGTTCTTGCATCAATTTTTGGATTCGCTGTTTGCGGCCGTCTGGATAACCTCTACCTTCCTCCCAGCCAACGAAGTAATAACATTAAACCTTTCGGTGGTTCATCTTTAAACTTGGGATCGCAAAGTTCCAGTTCAAACCACAAAGCAATTCCAATTTTAAAATTCAATGCTGATAATAATGGAGAAGGTTCTTACAGGTTTAGACTACTAAAAAAAACTTAAACAAACCCAAATCAAAATTAATTTTCATTTCCAGATATAACTATGAAACGGCTAACAGTATTTCCGCAGAAGAACAAGGAGAAGCTCGAGGAGAAGGAACCCATGCACGTGGTTCATATTCATATATTTCTCCAGAAGGAGAACGAATCTCTATTACGTACACCGCAGATGAAAATGGATTCGTACCTCAAGGATCGCACATCCCTACTCCACCGCCAATTCCTGAAGCCATATTGAAATCATTGCAAGAAAATGCAGCTGCAGAAGCTAGAGGAGACTTCAATGATGGACGGTATCGCGGAGAGGGTTTAAATGAGGGACAATACCATGGAGATGGAGGAAGTTCTGAAGGTTATGCTTCCAATGGTGGATATAGATATTAGAATATCAATATGGAATATTTTTTATTTATTATTTAGTAATTTGTAATATTAAAAGCAATTTTGGTCTCAATAAAAGCCAATGCAAAAGTATTTATTGAAGTTATTTTGATTTCAAAACTACATACTCAAACCTATACTTATTAATAAATGAAATATACTTATGTATACATAGCGGAAGAGTAAAAATTGCAAGAGTATAAAACCAGTGATAAACGTAACCAGTCGCTGGAGACAAATAATTATTTGTCGATTATAATCGGCATCCAAAGTACCTTTAATGCAAAGAAACAATTAGTTCAAAGGAGAAGGGGCCTTTTTTTAAATCAACTAAACCTTATGTAAGCTATCAACTGTCTAGAGAACTTAGTTGCATTTATTACTGATTTTATATTTTGACTAACTTCTACTGTAATATACATACAAGAAAAGGTAACAACATATTTTATTTTCCAAGATTTCCAAGACCAATTAGGCTTTTACAAATTGGCATCCCTTAAAAACCTAAAAAAAAAATTTTCTCTATTAAACAACTGGAAACCCTAAAAACTAGCTATTCTATTTTCGCGGTACAATAGTGAAATGCCTATGGATAGAGAATTCTCCAGCTCGGTTTCGTTTCTCTCCATATATTTATCTAGAAAGATAAAATCAATTAAGAATGGGTTCCTACTTAAAGAATATTAGATTCTTTTTCGATTTCATCTTAATCTTCGAAGTTGCCGTCAAAGCCAGAGAGCAGTCGACAAATATAATTTGAAGAAAGTTGGAATGAATCATGATGGAGTTGGATTCATCCATAGTTAAATGATATATAGATAAAATATAGATACATAGATAAAAATGCCTTTTAAATCAATGTTGTTTTTGAAAGACCTTGTCTCTGAATACTGAAGCTTCCTATAGTATCTTCATAGCTCCATAAAACTATTATTTTACTAAACTATATTTTATCCAGTATTATCTTTAAACATAACTCTATTACAGCCACATGGCCTCGAAACATATACGGATATTATTCATATAGTTTTGAGTAGTAAATGTTAAACAAAAGTTGTTATCTATTTGCAAACATATCCTTATGTTAGAGCTCTTTATTTTAGAATCTTCTCCTAGTTTTAAAAACAAACGTCTGGATGTACGTTAAATTAACAAATTTCTGTAGAAAATTTAAAACTTGAGCTTCCTGGATCTTGATTCAAAGACAAAATTCCATAGAAAATACAAGTTTTAATTTCATTTTATGTCACTACAGTAAAATATTTCAATTAAGGAACCGTACACTTTGGCTCGCCTTCCGCATATAATAGAAAAAATGTCAGCATCTCACATTACTACGACTCGAAGGTCACCTGTTACGGTCATCTCATAAAAATAATTTATTTTGTGAAGATGACATTCGGAATTCGGAAATACGCGTATTCACATATTACGCCCCTGAATAGAAGTCATTTTACACACCTTAACAGCATACAATAAGGGGCAGGATCACATCAATTCTGGTACCACTATAAAAATTCAACGTTCCATTGAAATGGTACCAAATCAAGATTTGATTTCGATATACCAACAACTGGTCAAAATTCACTATGTTTAAAATTCTACTATTATTCACTCTTGTTGTGGCCACTCTTTGTAGTAATTTAGGAAAGTCGTACCTTCCTCCGAGTGAATCTACTCTTGCTGAAGCGAGATCCAAAATCAATAAGCACATTCCAATAGTAAAATCCTCTTTGGAAAATCCTGGTGATGGCACATACAGGTGAGGTTTAAAACTTAATTCTAAATCATAATCTGAATATTCATTGATTTAAAGTTATAATTATGAAACTGCAAATGGAATTGCTGCTGAGGAAACAGGAGAAGCTCGTGGAGAAGGTACTAGAGCTCATGGTTCCTACTCGTTTAGTCTTCCAGATGGACAGCACGTGTCCGTTTCATATACAGCAGACGAAAATGGATTCGTCGCTCAAGGTTCTCATATTCCAACTCCTCCACCAATTCCAGAAGCCATCCGAAAAGCTTTAGAAGAGAATGCCGCTGCTGAAGCCCGAGGAGTCTTCGACGATGGTCAATATCATGGAGAAGGTCTGGAAGAAAGTCAATATAGAGAAGAGGCCAATGCCAATGCTGGATACAAATATTGAATTTAAATAGATGATATTTGAATTAAATACAATTTTTTGTTTTGAAACTAATCTGGTTGCATAACATTTCATCTATTACGTGTGGAAAAATCAGAGTCCACCAGCCTACGATTTACATTTAAGGCCGTAATAAAGATAAGTGCTAATGCATTGGCATTCACTCGTTTAAATTTTATATAATCTGGTGATCATTTCTTCGTTTAAGATAAATGATTCCGCCCCTTCTTGTGTCAATTTGTCCAATCTTAATCTTAAAAAGTAGTAAAATATCATCGCAAAACAATTTCAAGGTGAATTAATTGGGGTTTGGTCCTTACTCGTGTACGTACAACACCTACATATCACGTAATAGGTAATTACGCTGCGTTCTCGATTACTTTCCCATCAATGCGAGGAGTGTGTCAAAAAATACATAATAATTTTAACCTATTTCATAAAAAATTATTAATCTATGGCTTCTTAATCAAATACACAAAGAACCTATTTGATTTTATCGGAGTCTACGGGGGTGGAGGGGGGGCAGGCATTCATACCTACTTGTATGTGTGTGAATGAAAAACAACGGGCCAATAACGTGCCTGATCTCTTCGCCTTTTTTTCAACTCGTTCCGAATGAAAGTTGAACCAAAGAAACGGTGTTATGTATATTATTATGGGATATCTTTTGGTTCTGTTGCAATGCACTTTTGCAAGTGAGAGGGGCGGGTTCTTGAGTATAAAACCGTATTGCCAAAATTTCGGATCATCAGTACGGTGCTCGAATATTGCCAGAAATGAAGCCAGTAAGCATTTTTTCTTTTTGTTTCTTTATTTTTTCAAATTACTAATTTTATAACATTTTAACATTTTCTTTTTTAAACAATTCACCTACTTATATTTATTTATTTATTTATTTATTTAAATTTGAAAAATGTGATTGAAGCATAAGCTGGGTCAGTGTAAGATTAAAATGTTACCATTACATTAAGTCACGATATTGCTAATTGCTCTTTTCACTATTGATATTGATGATCACGAATAGTTATGTCAGCATTATGCTTCAGAATTCTAAGCATTTTGAATAATTTAATTCAAACATTTTTAGAAATTGTTTAATTAATAAGTGAATTATTATAAAAAAAACATTAAATTGAATAAAGTATAACATACCCTTGATAATGTAAAATGCTAGGAGATATCACTAGTGTCTGGCATAGACTTTGGGCAACTTGGTGGAAATTATCAATGCACTTAAATTTTTTTTTCTTTTTTCATTTAAATTTTATGGTAGAGATCAAAGCAACACCTTCCAAACAGAAGATTTAACTTCAAATAAAAACTCATTAAAGAAATAGGAATATTACCCCTTAAATCCTTTCTCTTATATTTCCTATATATGTTAATCTTCAATTTAAATCGAAATCTCTTTGCACATAGATAATACTACTTACGCAACTCAAACAATAGCTTTTATATTCAAGTTGGAACGGCCACGGTGCCATACTTGTGCTTCATCGAGCTGTAGTACCCACTGTATATGATATTCATTAAAGACTAATTAATATTACCTAATTCGTGTGTCAAACAATGCAGCAGGTCTCATCTTAGTATATTTATTCACTTTTCTAATTTAATTGACTAAGTACCACTAGTGGTATTAATTGATTTCGTTTTCTACTATACATATATCAAAAGGAAATGTTAATTTTAGGTAATACTTTTGACAGCTGTTTTCGGTCTTGCCGCTTGCGGTCGACTGGACAGTAATAGCCAGTATCTGCCTCCAAATGCCCAAAGAAATTTCCAGGGAAGTCAAAGTGGTTCTAATCAATATCAAGGTATCTATTTGTATTTCCTTAATTATAAAACACAATTTTTGTATTTTATTACTTAGGATCCTCTGGAGGAGGAGCGGGCTCATTTTCGACCAATTCTAATCAGAATCAAGGGTTTGAACGATCTCCAAATGCAGATATCCCGATTATACGTCTAGATAGCCAAAACGAAGGCGATGGTAATTATCAATATGCTTTTGAAACTGGAAATGGCATTCAAGCAGAACAACAAGGTAACGCCCAAGAAGGAGCTGGCACACAATCACAGGTATAATTCTGTCATCTGAGCAAAGTGTTGGTCGTTTAAAAAAAAATACTTTAGGGATCGTATTCATACACTTCACCGGAAGGCGAACAAATTCAAATTAATTATCAGGCAGGCGAAAATGGATTTTTAGTTCAGGGTTCTCACATCCCTACCCCTCCACCGGTACCAGCTGAAATCCAGAAAGCAATAGAACAAAATTTGGCTGATGAAGCGAAAGGTATTGTAGACGATGGACAGTACCGACCAGAACAAAACGAAGAAGGTTAGAATGTTAATTTATGCTTGACAAGGAGTTTAACTGTTTTATTTTTCGGTTCCAGGAGGTTTTCAACAGAGGAACCAGTACAATCAAGGCTCCCAAAGCAACCAATACATCCCTCCTAATAACAGACAATCCGGCAATGCCGCATACAAATACTAATTTAACAATTATTTAGTAATAGAAACTGTGTAAATATGAAATAAAATGTGATGTTATGACGTTTTAAGGTAAAAATTGTATTGACTTTGATTTGGCAACGTTGCATTAGTTTGAACAAACCCGAACTCAATATTGTATTTTCTTTAGATAAAATCTTAGATCTTCCGTCGTGTTTTACACAATTCATACGACATCTCCACATGTACGTTATGTTCTGGTTTATCTTACACATGAAATTTCGAAGAGAAAGGTGGTACTACAATCCCTAGTATACACATATCGATAAGGTACAACATTATTTAAATATACATAGATAGTACATTGATTAGATATGAATTCGAATACAAATATATTAAAAATGAAAGCGGCACTTCATTATGAACAAATGGTGGGTTCTGTGGTTCTCAGCCGTTACTATTATGTGCTATTTTGCAATAAGGGACAATCGAAAACCTCATAAAAATACGGAAGAATTATTGTAAGTAAAAAACAATTCATTCATATTTTAAATAAACAAAACAAATGTGTATCATATTCAGAGTTTTTAATTAAAAAAGGAATTTAGATCATAATTATGGATTGTTATGAAATGGTCCATGGAAAATAATAGATACACAAGGCCTTTCACAACTTTTTCAACCATTTAAGAAACACATACAGTGTTTCTTTGTTTGATCATAGAAAATAAAATCTATTTTTATATCATTTCAGAAACTATCTAAATCAGTCTATGAAAATGAAATTAAACAAATGACACCGGAACACAATGTCCGTCCACACATGTTCGTCTCAATAATAAAAATTAAAAAAAAATAAACAATTTACAAAAAAACAAATGATATCATTTATTTATTCACAGCTCAATCCCTCCATTCCAAAAACTATTTAATAAAAACTAATATCTATAACTTCCATTTGGAGCTACTGGCTGTTGTGGTGCAGAGAACCCACTTGGCCTTTGTCGTCCAGTTGTGGCGAATCCTTGAGGGGCAGCACTTTTTCCACTATCAACCCCAGGTGCATTGAAGGACTGTTGAGGCTGGTATTGCCCTTCATCGTGACTCTCACGGTACTGGCCATCATCACCTTCTGGTTGATAAGCCCCTTCCAAAATGTTGCCCGAAGCTTCAGCCTGACGAATAACTTCTAACGATTTCAAAATGGCATCTGGAATCGGGGGCGGAGTGGGCAAATGCGCTCCTTGCGGCACGTAACCATTCTCATCAGCTGTATAAGTGATCTCGAAGTTTTGTCCTTCAGGTGAAACGAACCTATATGATCCTTGGGCTTTGTTCCAACCAGATTGCGCGCTACCCTCTTCTTGCGCAGCTATGTCATTGCCAGTTTCATAGGCATATCTATGAAACTATCAATTCAGCAAGAGGGTTTAGGTAAAAAGAGGTTCACTTACCGATAGGTACCATCACCAGGATTTTCAGAGTCTAATCGTAAAATTGGAACGTCATTCAATGGGGATTTTGGTTGTTGAGGAGCAAACGTGTTCTGAGATCCAGCAAACGTGTTCTGAGACCCAGCAAAAGTGTTCTGAGGTGGAGCAAATTGATTCGAGGTTTGTTGACTTGGACTTCCATACTGATTGGTAGGTTGCTTCGGTTGGAATCCACTTGG
Source organism: Hypothenemus hampei (assembly GCA_013372445.1). Taxonomy (NCBI): domain Eukaryota; kingdom Metazoa; phylum Arthropoda; class Insecta; order Coleoptera; family Curculionidae; genus Hypothenemus; species Hypothenemus hampei. Next base: position 410,043 of record JABRWK010000041.1, read on the forward strand.
TGTGTTCGGATTGTATTGTCCACCTATATCACCTGATTTAGGTGGTTGGGGCTGTTGAATGGAATTCCCTTGAGGTGGAAGATATTGAAGGTTGTCTAATTTCGCAGAAGAAACGTAACCAATTAAGGTTAGGACCACGGTAAGCTGAAAATAGAAAGTCCCTATTTGTGGCGAAATTTTTGGTTCATAAGCAAATATCGCAATTAGGTGATCCTGCAGCCTCGTCTATATTGTGTTCGTGAAAAAAAAAATGGATTACTAAATCGACACGAAATTGCAGGAACGTGAGAACCATTTACATTGCAAAACGGCGGCCTTTAGATGTGTGAAGATTCTTGTTGCGACATCCCGGGTGTTTTTCTTTTTTGATAATATGAGGAATTAAGAAAATTTTTGAAAATTGATTGTTTGTATAGAAAATTTTGGTCCTGGTTGAAGAAGGAAACTTAAACCTTTGATCATTTGACACTAGTCATAACGTTGAATTGTCCTATTTTTTAGAGAATTTTAAGTTTCTTCCTCCAAAAGGTTTTTTTTTCGAAAACCATTAAAAATTATGGTCCCAAAACCCCAAAAAAAAACAAAAGTTAAAAAAATGTTCACTCACTCGATTATGCATCGCGTCGTTAGCGAAGAATTTTTCTTAGATCGTGGGAACAATTTACTGATGCTAGGTAAAAATGGGGTACACTACTTATACTAGTCGAGATCTGACCCCCACGCCATTCTGGTCCAATTACGTGTTAGCTGAAATGCTCTGGGTCGCTTAATTGCGGATGATTTTTTTCAATTTCGTGAGATGATGAACTTGATCTTTTTAATAACAGCGTATGTATGATATACCTTTTGTGTAACTTGCTTTAAAGCCTAGTGGTAGCCTTGTGAATGTCTTCATCGCAATAACAAATCGGTTAATTACTCAACGAAGATCTAAATGAAGATGCTACGACATTTTATGATTGTTTCCAACAATTTTTTTGGACTTCATCCGTAGAATTGGTAATTTCTCAACATTTAATGGATAATAATTAACCATTTTGTAACATTTCGCTCTTAATTAAATGCGATTTACAAGCAGCAACAAAATATATTAATTAATTTTCAGGGGAAATTAAGTTAATTGTAGGTCTAAATCAGATCTTCATAAACTGACCCACGATTAATATTCGACTTGAATGATCTTCACATTTCAATTAAGCTGATTGCGAAAACTCCTTTGTATTCGAAAAGCGGAACTTAAAAAACTGCTTTATTCAATTTTAACGTAATTGTTATTTGCTTTTTTTTTAATATTATTTCTGGTTGTATTAATGATGACGCCAATTAATAAATGATGTCAGTTTATTTTTAAGACCGAGATAGATTTCTTACTATTTTGAAATTGGAATTGATCGGAGGACATAAATTTAAGTGGACACTTGAACAAATTAGATGGGTTTAGATTTGGACCTTCTGCGTTTCCTGTCCATTAAATTTACTTTTACTGGCAATTTAAGGTGGTCTGGCCTTGCAAGAAGAAATCTCCCATTAAATAAATAAATTGCCGTATAAATAATAAAGAATCGTTTCGATCAAAATTAGTTTAAATCTAACTAAATATTTTTGATTCGCATAAATCAAAAAACAAGTTACAATTCTTCTGCAGTATCTTTAATGTGCGTAAAATAATACGAGGTCAGCAGTGATCGACACCCATTTTAATCTTTTGTACATAGCATTTTTCAACTAAATTAAACTACTGAACCAATAGTTTTTACCAAAAAAAGCACTTGCAACAGCTAAAATAATGTTATATGTGGATATGTAGGAGGAAATTTTATGACAACATTCTAATTCATCAATTTTATAGTTAATACTGAAATATCTTACGATTAGATAAAAATTTATTACCATAACTTTGACGGGAAGTCGCATCACATACATAGTTGGAAAATCACTCACAAAACATAATGGGAGGGACCGGAGACCGGCTAAGTTTATTTAAAATATACCGGGTAGTATCTCATATGACAAGAAGTTGGAAAATTGTGCTGGACCAGTAATACTGGAGTAAAACTGGAATTACAGATTTTTTTAGGGGTTAACACTATTCAGAAAACGGATTTCATATCACAGAAAAATTGCACATCTATAATAATTCAAGCGAAACAAGCAACTTAGGTGATCACGCCCTTGATCAATTTGTGCGCGAACCATTCGGTATTGTCAAAAATCAATTACACAAACCACAATATACATATGTATATAATTTACTAAATTTTGTTAGTCATTATTCAGTAAAAGGATCTCTCAGTTATAAGATAAACCAATGTTAAAAAAATAGAAAATAGTAATAATCTTCTATGTATGATGCCCATGAAACATTTATATGTTCATTGAGAAATAATGAAAGAATATATTTTATCATATAACTTCTCATATGATATATCACAATGATAAATTTACTTGTTCACACTATACAAAAAGTCATATGAAACGACATTTGTCATTAATGTAAACGTGAAACCATTAAATCGTCACGACTGACTTATAATATGAGAAATCTTATGATAAATCATATGGAAAGTTATATGACAAATCATATAATGTAAACCCGACTTAATACGTAATACGAAGTATCTAAATGAAATGAGAAATTAAAAAATTATTTAATCCTTCAAAATAATCTAGATCCATACCTACCTTTCGATCTCAGAGTGTTGCTCTGTTATTCTCTAGGATGACTAGAACTTCTGCATCTACTATAGTTGCTGATTTTTCCCATGCTACCCGAAAGATGCCGTTGGTATCCTGTACCCTGTTAATGTGCTTGATCTATTCCTTTTTTCGTGTTTAGCACTTATTGTTAGTCATTGGTTGGTTCTACTCTGCAAATATCCCTGATTCTATTGCTCCTATAACGTTATCCCGACAATATTGCAGAGGACTGTTATTTTTTGTTTCTACTCGTATTGACATGTCGTTTTTGTAATAAATATTCCAACTTTGGTCTCGATTTCATGCTATTCCTAAATATATTTGTTTCTGCGTATGATGTCGTTTAAACTAACTGTTATACTTGTTGCTCTGTTGTGCAGGGTTTCCTTGCCCCCTAGTGTTACTGTTCAATATCTGAAAATTGTCTTGTGAGTGATCCTTTACTAACCATATTTATCATGAGCCTCGATACTGGCCAAACTTGTCATGTTTCACTCAAATTTTTTTTGGTTTCTTAGCCATATTATTCAAGAATAAAAACGAACCAAACATAAATCTCATTCGTAGGTATATTCAACAAATTTCGTTATGTTGGCCTTTTTAAGAAGGTGCAAAACCACAATTTTGAAAAACTAATTGTAAGTGCCTTTTATTACTCTCGAAGAACGATTTCAGATCAACGATCAGAACCAGACAACCCAACAACACAGTCTCACACTGTCTATACAACGGTAAATACTATGCATTTGAAATTCGATTATTGACTTTGTACATTTGTATGTACTACATCCTCGTTATTCTCTTATGACCTCGCTCCAAGAGATTACTATGCTTTTGATACATTTGCAGTCGCGGCAACTACTTTAGAGCGACTATGAAATGACTCATGTAGAAGATCTGCGTAGTTATGCAGACAACTGTTGTATATTTTCATCTTCGGGTGTTCTAGCACTTCCGAAACAATGGAACAAATATAGAAAGGAGTATCAAAGAAGACTTGTTTTCGACAATAGGTCGCATAAATAAAAATAAGTAAACGCTTCCACTTGAAGATTTCGAGAGAAATATCTCAATCCCTATGCGTCAATATACATATACAGGGTGTCTTATAAATGGCGGAATACCTCTGCACTACGTCGTGGAATACGGGAAAAATATCAAAAAAATTACTGGGGGCACTATTCTTCACTTATAAGGATGTAAAGTTGAAAATGTANTATCCTGTACCTGTTAATGTGCTTGATCTTATTCCTTTTTTCGTGTTTAGTCACTTATTGTTAGTCATTGGTTGGTTCTACTCTGCAAATATCCCTGATTCTATTGCTCCTATAACGTTATCCCGACAATATTGCAGAGGACTGTTATTTTTTGTTTCTACTCGTATTGACATGTCGTTTTTGTAATAAATATTCCAACTTTGGTCTCGATTTCATGCTATTCCTAAATATATTTGTTTCTGCGTATGATGTCGTTTAAACTAACTGTTATACTTGTTGCTCTGTTGTGCAGGGTTTCCTTGCCCCCTAGTGTTACTGTTCAATATCTGAAAATTGTCTTGTGAGTGATCCTTTACTAACCATATTTATCATGAGCCTCGATACTGGCCAAACTTGTCATGTTTCACTCAAATTTTTTTGGTTTCTTAGCCATATTATTCAAGAATAAAAACGAACCAAACATAAATCTCATTCGTAGGTATATTCAACAAATTTCGTTATGTTGGCCTTTTTAAGAAGGTGCAAAACCACAATTTTGAAAAACTAATTGTAAGTGCCTTTTATTACTCTCGAAGAACGATTTCAGATCAACGATCAGAACCAGACAACCCAACAACACAGTCTCACACTGTCTATACAACGGTAAATACTATGCATTTGAAATTCGATTATTGACTTTGTACATTTGTATGTACTACATCCTCGTTATTCTCTTATGACCTCGCTCCAAGAGATTACTATGCTTTTGATACATTTGCAGTCGCGGCAACTACTTTAGAGCGACTATGAAATGACTCATGTAGAAGATCTGCGTAGTTATGCAGACAACTGTTGTATATTTTCATCTTCGGGTGTTCTAGCACTTCCGAAACAATGGAACAAATATAGAAAGGAGTATCAAAGAAGACTTGTTTTCGACAATAGGTCGCATAAATAAAAATAAGTAAACGCTTCCACTTGAAGATTTCGAGAGAAATATCTCAATCCCTATGCGTCAATATACATATACAGGGTGTCTTATAAATGGCGGAATACCTCTGCACTACGTCGTGGAATACGGGAAAAATATCAAAAAAATTACTGGGGGCACTATTCTTCACTTATAAGGATGTAAAGTTGAAAATGTAACTTCTTTGTTCTACGCTATTTTGCAATCACGCCTGTTTTATTCTGAATGTATAAGGATGGTTTAGAAATTCCCCTTAAAAAAATCGCACTTGAGTACTCAAATAACGAATAAACTAACATTTAAAAATTTATCAAATACATTTTTCTTAATAATTGGATGGACAACCCCCCAGGAATTTTTTAATATTTTTCCCGTATTCCTTAGAGGGCCCCCACGAGATAATGCGAAGGTATTCCGCCATTAACGGGACACCCTATGTATAGAATACATCGATATTGAAACATTTCTCCTGAAATCTACAAATAGGAAGCATTTATTACTTTTTATTTATATTGTTCTATCTATATTTCCTTAATCATCCACTGTTTCTTATCCACTGCTTTTACTGAATTCCTCCGACCCTGATCTCACCCATCGAGATTTCTCATTTTTAACTGATGTAATATACGACATCTCTTCCTCTTTTTACAAGGTTACAAATTGTAGTAGTGGGTATTTACCCTTAGTGTTATTAACTACATTTATTAAATATTAGATAATTTCCTATTTATTCTATTTTATGTTCTGTATGATTCGCAGTTTCTGGTTTATTATTTTGCATAGGTTCTTGGTCTAAAATCTCTTTGGTCCTGTGAACATTTTGTTCGACGTGTGGTCTGTAGACGCTATGGTCTTTTGAAAATTTTATTCAAGTCCGTGCCCAACCATATATGACTATAATACTTCGAAATGTGTATATACCATTATACAAGGTGTCTCGTAATCACTGAACAATGGTTTCACGACAGTGTCAGGAAGGATCCTCTGAACGAGGGAAAAACGTAGAAAAAATCTTTCCGAAAAAATGTAGATTTATTATATTCGATAATTTGTACCTACTGCAATGTTCAGGAAATAACACTATCACTGGTAAGAACAGGAAATAACTCACTTAATGTTTATTTTAATCTTCGTCGCCAATGTCCTCCCTATGGCTCCTTACTCATTCGATATCCCTTACTACTTTCCACCTCCGACCCTGATCTCACCCATTAAGATTCCTCATTTTTAGCTGATATATTATACTACATATACGACCCATTGACTTGCTACATGTCATTAACCACGTTTTTAAGAATTATTTTTGACTCTGCTTCGTAGCTTGTACTTGCCAGTATTCATTTCAGTTTAATAGAAGTAATATACGAGTATATATTTTTAACAGTATGAAATTCTGAAACGAAAGCCACTAAATATCGTACATTGTCGCAACACAGAAACAGCATCTATTTACGTAAATTGTTCCGTGTTGTTTGCACACTTAAGTGGCTTGATTTTTTTAAAGTCTTGTTTTGTCAATATCAAAAAACCATGCGTTACACAATACTGACATTTTCAGACCTGCTAAAAAAATGTTTATGATTTATTTAAATAAATAGATATTTTTGGCATTGCAATGGAATTCAAGGCAACTAAATAACAAAATAATAACAAATGTATTGATATTCTTCATTTGGCTCCTGAAACAATAGACATACATCTACAAACTATTAAATATTCTATTAATAAATTTTAGAATTGAGCTCATCAAATCGCAAACAACACAAAAACTCATATGGTTCTTCAAAAGGTTATGTGCGAAAGGAATCACGATTTTTTTTTACTACAACTTAATTTTTGAATATTATGATACACGTCCACGATAATTCATTAACACTTCAAAAAGTACGTCCAATTAGTGTTTGTTTGTTGTAATATTTGTATATTTTTTTTTTATTTTGAGACATCAGTGGGGGATTTGAGCAGTATAAAATGTCTGGGTGCATGTCACAGGGCTATAGTATGCAACTAACTTCACTAAAAGTTAGGATAATATTTACAGCTTCTAGTGTTTTCTAGTAACTTTGGATTGCTTCTCATTAATTAAGAAAAAAATCATGAAATCGGTAAGTAAAACCCATAAATCCGTTATCTCAAGGAAGTGAAGCACTTGATTGCATAAATCTTTTGCTACCATTACAGAGCATCGTGTTAAATAATGAAAAAATCACTTCCACAGACCCAATTCCCATCAAATCAAACAATTAAATCATCAATTTTTATAATAATACCAATTAACATATAATTTTTCAGATCGTATTACTTTTGGGTCTAGCGACCTATATCCAATGCGCTAAATTAGATCACTTGACCTATTTGCCTCCTAGCAGTCGTCCGCAGCAGCCTGAAAATTTGGATGAAGGTCTTGCTGCACCTTCAGGAGTAGAAGTTTCCAGATCTGCTTTAACTCAACCTCAAACTTCAGCTCCCTCTTCACAACAGCCCCAAATTCCCATTTTGAAACTTAACACTGAAAATTCTGGCGATGGAAATTATCGTACCGAATACGAAACCGGCAACGGAATCCAAGCTGAAGAAACTGGTGAAAATAATGGAGACAGTTCCGTCGTGCAAGGTTCATTTTCCTATACTTCTCCTGAAGGGCAACATGTTGGGCTGAGCTACAAGGCCGACGAAAATGGATATCAACCGCAAGGTGATAACTTGCCCACTCCACCTCCAGTGCCAGATGCTATTCAAAAAAGTTTGGAATACAATCAAGCCCATCCTGAAGAAGACGATAGTGAAACTGAAACTATCAATGCGGCACCTGTTAACTCTAGACAGTATTTGGCACCGCAATCAAATACTGTAAATCAAGCCGCCGCCTCAGCTCCAACCAGACAACAATCTTTCACTCCCCAAACAAATGCAATTCCATCGCCCGTATATGGATCTCCAGTTTCTGGATTCAACCCACCTTCAACCAGACAACAACCAAACGTGGCTCCTCAGACTCAACAACATTCATTTGTACCAAGCGGACCCCAAAGATACAGTGCACCTCAACAATCTAATATAGCTCCAAGCAACGCCCCTCAGCCCCAACAATCTTCTTTCGCTCCACGTGGACCCCAAAGATATAATGCTCCTCAACAACCTAGTATAGCTCCAAGTGGACCCCAAAAATATACTGCCCCTCAACAACCTAGTATAGCTCCAAGTGGACCCCAAAGATATACTGCTCCTCAACAACCTAGTATAGCTCCAAGTGGACCCCAAAGATATACTGCCCCTCAACAATCTAGTTTTGCTACAGGCAATGCACCTCAATTCCAACAGTCTTCTTTCGTTTCAAGTGGACCCCAAAGATATACTGTTCCTCAACAACAAAACTTTGCTAGTCAAAGAAGCCAGCAAGCCTCTGAACCATCTGGATATCAATATAATCATCCCAACATTCCATTTCCTACAGGGAATGCCAGATCTCAACAGGGAGCTGGAGAATTCGGGCAGGGTTTTTCTGGAAATCGCGTCGCTCCTGTTGGAACACCAGGAGTCCAAGCTCAAGATGAAAATGGTGGATACTTGTATTAGATAGGCTTGTTATGAAACTGAAACTGCCACAAAATACAATGATGCTTATTATTTTTTTTTAAATTGAGTTGTTTTTATTCAGGCAGGATTGCCAATGACCTAGAAAAATAAAATCCCCAGATTTAAGATAGTATTTATAAGTAAATGAGGCAAGAAAAACAATGATAATCGTTTCTCCACATGTCAAGTTATTTCGTTCGCATCATAATTCCCATATTAAAAATACGGATTTTTATTAAATGTTTATGTAATAACCATAGACTTGTAAAGGAAAATATAAAATCTACATGTCCTCTGAAAAAGTAATGCTATTTATATAAGAGTCGATTGAAAAGTTCTCGGTTTGGATTTTAAGCTATGTATTTGTGAATTTTCTTTCATTTGATATTTCACGAAGTATTATTAACTAATTGGTTTTTATCGGTAATTTTTCATTTTCTTTTAATAGTCTGGGCATACTTAAGGTAATTTTGCTCATATCTTGATTCATATTCTAACTTGTGACGATTGTACTTAAAATCGGATTAGTTTGAAACTCAATATTAACAAGGAGGTCAAAAATTTGCACTCTTGCTTTAGATCGGTAACGATTGTTCGTTATGTAACACTTATAATTGAATAAACTGTACATTTACTGAAGCCTTGCCTAATAACAGTTACATCATCTTTATTTCAAAAATAGAAGAATAGTCGTCATTCACCATTTGGATAAAAGTTTCAGTTTATTCTTGAAAAAATGACGAAGGATTCTGGAATATAATTCTGTTTCACTGCATAATGTACGAGAAGTAATAATAATAACAATAATGGAATCAATGGTAATTATTCAACGGACATTTTGCAACATTAGATGTGTAGCCAAAGCACTAAAGTGTTTGCAAAGAAATGATTTTAAGCATTGCGGTTCGGAACAATTGTAAATCAATATCCCTGTGCAGCCAAGTTACCCAACTATAAAGGAATAGTGCTGAAAAACTAAAAATGGAAAAAAGGAAATTATAAGTTGTGAATTTCAATCAGAGAAATTTCATAAAATTTTAGATCACATGTAGGACTTGCTTCTTGACAATGTTGAATTTATATCACCATAGATGCGGCAAATTTGTAAAAAAATATGTCGCTTTATAATTCAGACTTCGCAATAGCCAACTCTTAAATATGCAATAAACTTTAACCACATATGAANTTAAGCTATGTATTTGTGAATTTTCTTTCATTTGATATTTCACGAAGTATTATTAACTAATTGGTTTTTATCGGTAATTTTTCATTTTCTTTTAATAGTCTGGGCATACTTAAGGTAATTTTGCTCATATCTTGATTCATATTCTAACTTGTGACGATTGTACTTAAAATCGGATTAGTTTGAAACTCAATATTAACAAGGAGGTCAAAAATTTGCACTCTTGCTTTAGATCGGTAACGATTGTTCGTTATGTAACACTTATAATTGAATAAACTGTACATTTACTGAAGCCTTGCCTAATAACAGTTACATCATCTTTATTTCAAAAATAGAAGAATAGTCGTCATTCACCATTTGGATAAAAGTTTCAGTTTATTCTTGAAAAAATGACGAAGGATTCTGGAATATAATTCTGTTTCACTGCATAATGTACGAGAAGTAATAATAATAACAATAATGGAATCAATGGTAATTATTCAACGGACATTTTGCAACATTAGATGTGTAGCCAAAGCACTAAAGTGTTTGCAAAGAAATGATTTTAAGCATTGCGGTTCGGAACAATTGTAAATCAATATCCCTGTGCAGCCAAGTTACCCAACTATAAAGGAATAGTGCTGAAAAACTAAAAATGGAAAAAAGGAAATTATAAGTTGTGAATTTCAATCAGAGAAATTTCATAAAATTTTAGATCACATGTAGGACTTGCTTCTTGACAATGTTGAATTTATATCACCATAGATGCGGCAAATTTGTAAAAAAATATGTCGCTTTATAATTCAGACTTCGCAATAGCCAACTCTTAAATATGCAATAAACTTTAACCACATATGAAGGGTACAGGGAATAAATGAGTTAAGTCAATTTTTGACAAATTGAGAAAAATCTTTTCAAAAATTCAAAACGCTATAATTTTACAAATAAAAGTATTTTTAAAACCTGCACATTATGAAAGAAAATGTAGGTTCCCAACAACAACAACCACTATTAGAAAGAACTTTTTTTGCTCTTTCCGATGGTGCCAATAACTAAATTTTTGCAAAAATTGACTTAGCTCATTTATTCCCTGTACCCTTCATATGTATACATTATTCAAATTATATTAATAATTAAATTTTGGATGTAACATTTTAGTCATTGTGGAAGAAAAGCACAAGACAGTTAGCCCAGCTGTTTCTACTAAGGTATCAATTTCATTAATATAGAACATATCGTCGGCAAAATGACAGAGGGACGTAACTGCAAAATCCTTGTTTCGAGATGTCAACCATTAAAAGTTCTCAGGTGTAGCAGATGAGTTCTTTTTTTTTATTTTTACTTGCGCTTCTAATGCAATGGACTTCGTAGAGGCATCACAACTTGTGATATAGTATCTAAAGTGAGTATAACGCGTATTATAGAATCTGAAATGAATGTAATTCAAAATATTAAAATTTGTAGATACGCCCCTTTGTCATTTTGCCGACGATATTACATGATGTTTAACTGTCTAATTAACGTATCCAGACTGCCTAAGCATTAATTTTTAATCATTAAACTACTCTGGAAACTAAAAAATTACATCTTTTTCTAACCTAGATGATTTAAGATTAACTTATTTGTACGAAGTAAGATATTTAACAGCATCCATCACATTACAGTCTTGTCTCTAGGTGATAACCATCTTGTTATGAATATTTGGAACGTCTCTGACATGATTTACTTGTCTTGCTTGAACATGTGTTCCTAGAAGTCTGATTATAAATGTACTTCTTGGTGGCACGCCTCCGCATTTTTATTAAAAGTTTTTTGTACCAAGTAATAAATTGTTTAGGCGGAATAGCCCCGTACTTCGGACTCTGGAATCTCCAAATTCAAATCCTTTTATTGGGGATATTTAAAAATCAAGGTACTGACGTATAAAATATCAATGTTTTGGCACCGAGTCGAATTAGAAGTGCTCAAGCCTGCTTGCAAATCGTTGGGGTCAGGAACGGTTGTTGTAAAAAGTTTCAGATTTCATAACATCGCCTCGGAGACCCAGACTTTTCCATGTCCATTTTTTTCAACTTTTTTTTTCTTTTTAGTGAACTTAACTAGTCAAATTCCGGGTGCACCACTAGCAAAACAATAGTATGTACTTCACAAGTTTAATGCATATAATAGCGTTCGGTATATAAATTAAATTTATTTTTATATTACAATATAATACATAAATCTATTAATTTATACTGAAAAAAATGATTTTTCTTTTTTCATGTCATAAATTTATATAAAAAAATTATACATTATTTCACTACGTGAAGTATTTATAAAATAAAAAATTGAGAAAAAAAAACAAATATAATCAATATTTTTTTCTTCTGTTAGCGTCAACAGTCTAAAGACACTTTTCTATATATGTATGTATGTATGTTATATTAAAGCATTAAGCTGCATTTACACTTCCAACTAGTTGAAAAAAGGACAGTTTAAATTTAAATTAATGAAGAAAATACTTTAGACTGTCGCCTCGGATTTCGCCGGATCTATTTCACAATAAATTTACTGAATAAACATAGTAATTGTCGTCCTCCGTTTTTTATTTATTTTATTTCATTTTTTTAAGTAAAACTATAAATTGAATTTCCTTTGTTTCATGTTTTGGCCTAATATTGTCCTAAATATCGACGTGAAATATTTAGGGAATTTCGGCACTGACTAGTTGTCCACATTGACTTTAAGAAACTTCACCAGGAGGACCTTACAATCTAATCAAAATGGAAACAATTCAGGAATCCAAATTAACACTTCTAATGCAATTAAATAAATAATATTTTTGATTATTGAGAAGTACAGTCGTTATTCGAGAATTTATCAATCGACGTATAAAAGCTAATTAAAATGGTACTTCATTCTTCACTTTTACACGTCAATGATTCACAAAAATTAAAAACACAAATCTACAGTAGTCATAGTCATAAATTTTTTAATATAATCACATAATTTAGCACAACTAAATAGGTTAAATTGAAACCGTCCATTTTCCAATACGCGCACACATGGAAACACCTGCATTCAGAACATCATCATTCAAGTGAAGGTGCAAAAATTTGAAAAAAATCACAATTTCCAAGCCTTAGCACCGAAGTTCGAGCTGTGAAAGTTTCTCAAGAAATCACCAAAATAAATATCATTCCTCTTAAGATATCACACAGCAGTGGCAGCCCTTCTTCTTCTTTATTACCACGTGTTCAACCTGGGCTCCGTCGCTTTCCACTTTGCTTCTCTGCACGTCAACTTGGCCACCTGGTGCAGGGGTTTTCTCGGTGGTACCATTAGTTTTTGATTGGTTCGGACTTGCTGCACTCAGAGCTGCAATCTAATAAGGAGAGTGAAAAATTAGTTTAGTGTTTCTACAAATTGGGTGTTTCAATTGAGCATGAACTCTTTGTAATACTACAATGGTTATCTTAGTTTATTGGGATTTACTGATTAATGGTAAAATTAAGAATGAAGAATGGACATTTTCAATTAAAATAACAAAAATCAGGTATAGATTTTACTTTGGATGTTTTTTCAGAGGTTAATGTTTGACGACAACGTTACTCATACATATGGTTTTAACTCTGAGCTATTTCAATTTTCTTCAACATCCTGTATATTTCTCTAAAAATTCTGCTCCAAAAGAGTTTTCAAATATGTCTCTCCGATCTGCAATGTCCAGATTTAAAAAAAAAATATAACAAAAAAAACTTAATACAGAATGTTTCATACAAATAAAACAGTATTTTTTTCAGGATAAAACCATGTATGGCAACACTGCCAACTACATACACATTAGTATGTAAAAATAGATTCCGTTCCAATATCAACCTTTTACAAAAAAAACCAAGGAATTTCCAGAAATATCTTTGTGGGTTGATGCTTCTATATACCATTTAGAAATAAAAATAATAATAATTGACTCACTGGCTATTAAAATTTTAAATAAGATCCTATTACCTTTTTTGGACTGACAGAATCAACATTATCTCCTAAAGTATGATTTGGATCCAGGGTATCATCCCCGGAGGACAGTTGACCTGGAGTAGGTGTAATTGGCTTGCCTCCTTTAATTAATTCTACTATTTGGTCGGCCTCTCTAGATAGATCACCACCAGGTCGGAATGGATTATCCCACCCACTATCCGTACTGCAAAACAAAATAAACAGATTTTAAAAGAGAAAAAAACATAATAATAGGTTCAAAACCTAAATAGCTTCGTAACTGTTCGTAACTCGCATTTAAACGGAACGTAAAACAATTTAAGAAAATAGGTTAATGAGATGGAAGTGGTACAAGAATGGCGTCCTCATAGCCCATTTACGATGGTATTCATAAAAAAATCCATCGTTATGTTTATTTTCTTTTGTGTGTACGCTTGTTTTAAAGCAATTACCTGTCTTCTTCTTTCGGGACTTTAACCACGTAATACAAGACACCTCCATGGGATGGATTATGGGCTAAAACATCGGGAGCAGCCATTTTTCTTCGTAAATAATCACGTAAATTTAACACCTAACCACCCCGATCAAATTCAAGACAAAATGTTCTAAATTTATCATCAACTAGTTCTCATATCACCTCATCAAGTACTTTCACTTTGGAAATAATCAAAAATCACTGCAAGAAATTATTATTTATGATACACTTTCGAATAATAGAAATTCATCCGTTCCAAAACAATAACAACAAATTTCTGTTTTTTAAATGGTTTTTTAACCTTGACGGAAGAAAGTGAGCGCGATAAGTGTGTTCTTTTTTCTGGATAAATGAATACTGAAAATGGTGTGTGCTAATTGAAAATTACGTCATTTGAATGAACGTGTTTTACCATAAATGGAAATGGTCATGGACATGTCATGAGACGCAACGGAATGCGGTCGAACATGTGTGTTGATAGTTAATATGTAATATGGTCGCGTGAATATTTTAATCATTTTGAAATGATTAAAGATCAATAAATGTGTCGATTTAAAATCAATTCATTTTAAACAATTTTAAAGGCAAATGGTTTTTTCATAATTTGTAAATAAGCATCACTTGGATGTACATGACCCATAAACATTTAAATTTTTTTAATTTTTGAGAATATTTCAAAAATGTTTGAATTTTAATATTAAATGGAATTTTTAAGGCAAAATCTATGCAACTTGCGAGAACGAAATCATGCTATTTTCGAGTAATTTCCACCTTAGCACATTGCTGTCAAATGTTTACTGACATGTTTTAAAAATAGTATGCTTCTAAATTGCACAGGGGTCTATTTTCACGCGCCAACTTAGACTTACAATTCGTAAGCATTTTTAATTTCAAGCATGTTAGTTTTGCCATAGAAGCAATGCGAATTAAAGAGATATGCTTGCAACAAGTTGGACGATAGTAAGTTAGATTATTGACTAATGTATACTCACAAAGAGCTTAAAAAACTGGCACGTTAAGTAGTGACCAACCATGATGTTCTTCATCGTAAAATTCGAAACCAACAAGAAAATAGCTAATATATTTGAGCCACCGCTAAGCTAAGCCTCGTTTTCACGATAATAATAACAATAGGAACACAATAACTATCATTGTGTAAATGGACCGATAGTATCTATCGTAATAGTAGTCTCATAATTTCACAATGCCTAGTTGAATAGACCACTGTAAGTATGAATATGAGAGTACGCGAGTGAATGTACACATGTATCCTACAGACTTACTATCATTGTGGTAGCCGGTAGCAATTGCTCGAAAGTTGCTTGCATTTCGTGCTCGTAATTAGCATGTGTATTCCCTAAAAGATATACGTGCTAGTGAATCATCATGCTAGATGGCTAACATACTCATTTATAGCATGATCTTCGTATGTACCCATTTATTAATGATCTAGTACATTATCAGGAAGTTTACTGTAAGTATACTTCTACGATTTATACAGGTTCAAACGCAAAACTGGCATGCTTGAAATTTAAAAACTTGTGCTGAATTGCTTCTTACGATACTTCATACTCTAAGATACGAGAAGAATTTGTTTTACGAATCAGTAGCGTGAAATTTTTAAAACACCTTTTTTTTGTTTGTACTTTCTATAATAGAAATGTGATACCAAATAAACATGAAATTATGCTCGAAAGAATCATGATTTTATGTTCGCAATTTATATGCATATTTCTTGCTTTAATAATCATAAGCGCTTGTTCACAATGGACATAAACATAAAATGTACATATGGAATATATAAAATATAAAATTGAAACATAGGTTTTCAATGTTTTTAATGTTAACTGGAGGGTTAGTTTGTCCTCAACAGGCATTGGTAATTTATATTTAATTCACGTACAACGATTGACGTTGATTACGTTTATTATTTAACAAATTTAAATTGTTATGTCTTATGTCAATTGTGAACAAGCGCTAATGATAGTTTGCATTTAGTTAAAGGACTGAAAAACGATAAACTGAAAATTATGTAATATGTATAAAAGAGTTGTATGATAAGTACTTCTATTAGTGAAAAAAACTAATTTTTCTTTATTTTTTTTTTTATTACTATTTTTCAAAAATCCGTTCAACTCGATAAACTTAAGATTTTACAGAAAAGTATGGCTTATCAAGCTTTTAAAACAAGTCTCAAGTCCTATAAATACGTCCTCCCTTTGATTGAAAATCTGAATTAATTGGATCAATCCTGTAATAGATATTGTAAAATATGGATATTTTCTGTCGTTAGTATTATTTTTCTTTTCTGTTTTTTTTTTTGCTCTTTTTTTTAGATTGGATGACTGACATTTACGTCAAGATAAGCATGCCTACACAGTGCTCTAAAGTTACCATACGATTCTGATTCTATTTCAATGTGATCGCAACAATGATATCAATGCTTGATTGTTAAAAACCCATATGTATAAGGTAGGCTTTTATGAATTCGTTTGAGATGTTTATTAAGTCAGGAACTTCTCTGACCTTCTCTTGCGAAAACATTATCTATTTTGTCAATCCTACGCCTTGTCTCACCAAAAATTGATGATCGACCTCGTTTCAACTTTTTGAACCATCCAACCAGTACATCATTATACACTCATCCAAGAAATCAAATCGATTCACTGATCAATTTGGTTGTTTTTTCCACCAGCGCAAACAAACACAAACTTGTCCACTTTCAAAAGTAAACAAACCGATACGCTTCATAAATCTGTCTTGAATATTGACCGACATCTTATGGAAGATGTCATTTAAGCATGATATACAGTCTTTTACTCAAGGACACTATTTGTTATATATTCAGATACTTATCATACAGCTTTCGCATGCAAAGTGAAATACATATACTAATTTGAATGTTTATGCAAAGAAGAAACACGGAATGTCATAGCATTTGCAATCGGTTCAGTAAGATTTTTATACACTTGCAAGCATTTTCATGTAAAGTGTGCATGTAAAGAAAAATGTGTTTTTCCCAGTGCCTACTCAGACTTTTCGGAATAATAATATTGCAAAACAATGAAAATATATTTTTTTTGTAATATAAGTTACAAAGTACACATCGAAAATGAAAATTCTTGTGTGTACAAAGATCTACCTAACATTTGTGCAAAAACTAACAAACATATATAAATATTATTTAAAAATAATGACTGTATTGTGCAACGAAAGATTTATGTTTGTTGTAAAGACACAAAATTGAACGTAGTTTAAGAATTATCGCTCGGAAAAGAAGAAAAAGGCGCTAATCTGGCAACACCCGTAAAAATTAGGCCATTAGTTAAAATAAAACAGACAGAAGAAATAACAAATAACAATTTAAATTTAGACGATGTTCAATATCGTTGGGAGCCCGGCCTGGAGGAGGAGATCGGATGGGCGTGGGCGGTGATTTTGAAAAGCAAGTGATTGAAGAACAAAAAAATTCTTATGAAATCACTATTGAAACGTTTCGAATCCAGTCTGGAAATGAAGAACGAAATCCAAAATTTTTTAAAAATTAACCTTAATCGCCTTCAAACACTTGAATTAAACACAATCAGCACACGTCCCGACGCTGATTAATTCTCAATCAAGCACTTTTCCGATATGAAAATGAGTCTTTTTCTTGTCGGGACCGTATCAGTTATAGCCTAAAGTCACGTCACTAGCGAATCCGTAACAACTTCCTTACTTTCCTTCGATGACTAAACACTACTGAACCGATGCTCCTGCACGATCCGCCGCCCGTGATGGTGCCGCTATTCGCGCATTCCGTCTACTACGCCGCCATCGAGCCAAAAAAAGATATTATACAGGGAGTCTCGATGGTATGGTCCAGCCAATTTTCTATACATAACGAACGTTGTGATACTATTTAAATGGCAACGCTGTAATTAATGGCTTTCCGTAGCGTCAATCGAACATTGAGATCCATTAAAAGTAACCGCAAACTTTTTAGTATACAGGGGAGTCAAGAATAAATGAAATATAGCACGGACACGTTCATCATTAAAACGGTTAACCGCAAGTAGGTATTTGATTTTAAAAAAGGAATACAATAACAATTTTAAAAATTGAGCGAAAATAAGTAGATTTTAATGTAAATCGTTTCAGTATTAGTCGGAACGAAGTTCCCGTGTACCTGCAGTTAATAACCACTATATACAGTGTGATCACAATAAATAAGTGAAATTCTAAAAAAGACTTGTACATATATTTTTAAAACCCTCAACAAAAGAAAATCTTAACAAGTAGATAACACATAGGATGTTTAATTAATAAGAAATAAATTTTGTTTAGTTTATATGTATAGTTTCTAAGTTAAATATATTGTAGAAAAAACATGAAGCACACCACTGTTTTCTACATTAAAACACTTTTAAGAAACTATTTTTATCTTTGAAAATCCATTATTTACAATAACATATTTTCAAAATCGCCCTGTACATCCAATACAAAAAAATGCTAAGCAAAATTTGTTTGTTTTTGATAAATATTTTTCAGTTGTTGATATTTCTTGTTTTACAAGAGCTTGCGCAGTGCATTCTTTATTTTTCTGTACACCCTCTGTACTTAATTATTTGTCATAAATTTTATAAATGACTTTAAATGACATTTCAAATGACATTAACGTAAATTGGCAACACTGTAACATGGTTATCTATTGGAAATGGTCTTTAATCTTTAAATGCCTATTAAAGTTCCATTAAATGTGCACAAAAACGCATATAATAAACTTAAAACCTACATAAACGGCTTAATTGCCGAACCAATAAAAAGGGAAAGAAGTACAATTAACCAATTGGAAAGAGACATTATAAATATAATGGATGATGATGAAAAGAGAAGTAAACAATACTAATTCTGTACAAAAATTGGAAATAAACAATCTAAGAAAGGCTTTAATTTACTTCATGTACAGGGTCTCTTTAACTGACATATTATTGTTTCTATACACGGCTGAAAAATGCAAGAAAAAACTCTAATGTTCATCATTCTAAAAATAATACATGAGCTAATCACGTATGACCTTATAGTGGAACTAAATGCGAAATTAATGTAGATAATGACCAAAAATAGTTAAACTATATGCATTAGACATTAGAAGGTAGACTTTTAAAGGATTCTAACGTTCCCAAACCTATAAAATTAACGGCTTTCTCAAGCTAAAACACTCCATGTAAATGTCAAACCCAATAAACGAAGTATTGAAATTGTGGAAACAAAGAAACGCCCGAGTTCTGTTCGCGAGACAAATAAAAGTCTGTCTCAGTTCCGGTTCCGCACTTTCCCTAACCACAGACAATACTGGGGCATCGATCGTTCTCGTCCTGGAAAATTGGATGTTGAGCTAACTTCACTGGGGGTGCGCGCAGCCAACTCAGCTGGTCTGCAGATTCTGACTAGTTTTTTAGTCATTGAAACACTTAAAAATTAATGAGAAACTGAATCTTTTCTGGACAACGATGTTGACACAAAGGGAGATTTGTCCAGTATTCACATTTAAATAATCAATATCGTGACTAGGATGAAATTAGGTTATTAAATGTGAATGGAAACGTACAATTTATCCTGAAAGGTTCCCCCAGAGAAATTATATTGAAGGCAATAAAGCCCAGTGTCACGTTTCGATGACAATGGCATTATTTCTATGCCGTGAATGAGTTGTCACGTCATTATTTATTTCCTTTTTGGTCTATTGACAACTAGAAAATTGCTATTTTCAGTGACTTTAAGTTTCAACATTGCACTGAACACAACGGTTATGGGATGAATAAAGTTGACTGAAGCTTGTTAGAAAAAAGCAAGTAAACAAGACAATTTAAACCGGATTCCAATAGAAAATAATTAGGCGTCAAGTAGTTCTAATCCATTTGGAGCCGAGAAGATGGTTAGGTTTTATGTTGGATGATTTTCTTGCTGTAAAAGGGACGGTAATTGAAAAATCAGTGCGGGAATATGACAAAAAAGGATAATATACGCTTGTTAATTATTATAAAATCTAGAATTTTCCGAGAACAAATGGTCAAAATCAATTTTTAAGACGGTATTTAATGTGAGAGTAATGATGAACAAGATTTCGAAATTTCTTAATGAGGCGTAATGAATTATTTTGAAATAAATTCTATTGCTGGCCAACACTTTACAACTTTCATTCTTAGAAACTTCAAATTCTATTACTCGTATGTGATCTTAAGTATTAAACCATGTGTTTATTTACGATAAACTCTAAAGCGATATACGAGAACTGCTCAAGAAGCGCAAGAAATTCTCTAATTTCTAAAAGAATCAACATCCTTCTCATTTTGATACAAGTTTGTATATCTACAGTAGCAGCATTATTAAATGAGTGTCTACATGTGCTCAAACAAGTCGTACATAAAGCTCAATCTTCTCAATCGACATTTTCTAAATCAAAAAACTAAAGGAACTTTAATGCCCTGACCACACTGTAACTGATTAATGATTTTTTTACTAAAAACAACATCGATGTTTTACTTTGATTTCTGTATATCCCAGTCTTGCTATTGTAACCCCATCTTATTTCAATAGAAATCCGTGTAACCCTTTCTTATGTCAATAGAAATAAAGAACAGTAAAAGGATAAAGACTGAAAGATCAATAGAAATATACATTACAGAAGTGCTTGGATACTAAAAATTATGACATACTCATGTACGTATTATTGTTTTAGGTCTTACGCTCACCAATATAGCGTTTGGAGCACGATATGACAAGTAGCATACCATTTTATATGGAACACTATCAACGCAATGTGCTAGCATCCATCGAGGTAACCTAACAAGAACTCTTTCCAGTGTCTTTTACGGAGAAATAATCATACCAATGCCTTATTTTATATCACATTACTTTGATGGGCATCCAGTCGTAGATATTATTTTAAATTAGATTATAGTAGATTGACATGTATATGGAATAGAATTGAAGGGTTTGGTGCAAGAACCTGTCAAAGACCAAAATTCTCAAAATTGAGATTTTGCTAGTTTTTGCACAAAAAATGCTTCCACATGGTTTGGAACAAATTACTTCAGGAAATTTGTTTTAGTTCGAGATGAACGCATAAATTACAGTTTTTTATTTATCTCTTAAACAGGTTAAATGAGAGGTTTTTCCCGATTTTCTCGAAACTACATAATGTGCACGTAGCAGGTTATTGCACCGAGTCCTTCAATTATACTAAAGCCAGGAATGTCAAATTGTCACTACTTTAAAAAACGCAAAAATCTATTAAGAAATTCGTATATTTTCGTCAATCTTCGTGTATTTTCAATTTTTTTTATGCTTTTGATTTACAAATGATGAATGAAAAAGTATGACTTTTTTGAACTCACATACTAGAACAGAGAAAACAGTAACTTGTTTGTATGTATATAATAGAGAATGTAAATAATATGCAAACTCTATAAACATATATACCCTGTACATAAATCCACACCGTAAACTAATATTTCATCTTGCCAAAGCTAGTTAAACCCTGGAATTTTTCGCAAGGGAAAAGAAATATAAGGAATTTCCACAAATTTTCCAGGCCAATTACGAAACCATCCAGACGTAAAATGGAAAGTTTAAGGTGATTTAAGGAAAAAATATATTTCTAGCGTGCTTCAATCGATGGCCCCATTTTCCTTTGCGAGCTTGTTATCAAACACAATACATCAATTTTAACGTTGGAAAAACGGTCAGTTTGACCTTTTAACAATCGGAAATAGTTTGGTGACTTTATGCACCTTAAATAAGCTAATTTCCTTTTCACGAACCGCACTGCATAAAATATATAAATGGAATTCTCTCACATATAACGTAATTACAAATCATCATCATCTCTTTCCCGTCCCAGGCAGTTATGTAATACAATACCATACAGAAGGCCAAACACATTTTATAAACGTTTAAATGGTCGGAATGTGACTTTAAAATAACACAAAAGTCATGAGAAACAAGTTGAAGACAAGAATACCAAGCGATTTTTAGTGACAGGTGGGTTAATTTAAGTTTCCAGTGGCGAACAAATGACAAATCATCCCGACAAGGTAACATTAAAGTGGAAGAATCAATGAAAAACTTAGTGGAAATCATGTTGTCAACAGCATTCGAAACTCGTTGGGATTAAAATTAATTTATCGAGTTGGCAAGGGAAATTCTTGAAATGTTGTATGTTTAATGTTGTCACGTCACTGTGATCTTAATCAGTACTTTGGCCTGTTATTTCGGGCATTTACTGTTTTGCCTAATATCGTTCACAATAGAAAAAGGATTGAAAAACTTTACGAGTCGAAAGTCGTTCAAATTTACTCATTTTCATAACCTCCCTAAGGAATTTACTGTTCTTCACGCCATTATTCTAGAAGCACTTCCTGTTCTTGACATCGATTTTTCATTGAATAGCTGTACTTTGATGGCCTCTCTATTGCCCAGATTTGATTACTACTGCGATTTTTGTCAAGAAGCTTTAGCAAGACCCAAAATGTAGCAGTAGCCTCTCGTAAATCCGAAAATTAATACCAAATACATCAGCTTTTATACATATTAATTTAGGTATAAAGACAAGAAAAATTTTAACCAATTGATCAACAATAACCTTTGAAATTTCTTAATTTAAACATTTCCGGGCTGCCTCTCACAAACAAGCAAACGAAAGTTTCTGGATATTGAGAATTCTGCAGCTGTGTGTGGCTGGGATTCTAAACTTTCACTATTTTTAACCATATGTACTATAATGACGTATCGTGAGGTAGTAATAGACGCGAATAAAAATATATTAAAAAATTGCTGTGTTAAAGATTAGAAACTCATTGAATTTTCTCTTAATTCTTCTTCAAAGTTAATGTCGGAACTTTCAGCACGTCGTCCTGTCATTTAAAACGTAAGATGAACTTTTTTGATGGCCATCTTGATGACTAAATTTGATCACTATCGTGTTTATTAAAAAAGACTTTGAAAAAACAAAGAATAAAGATAAAAAAAATCACACAAGTGACAGGAAACTCGTTAAAATCATGTTATCGTAGTTGCTTGGGAAAATTCATCAATTATGTCATGTTCATCAAGCTGTTCTTTCTTTCTTAACACCATCTAATTATCTAACAGTTATTTATTCTTTAAAATAGGTCTTTTGGTAGCCTCCGTATTGCTCAGACTTGTACGATTTTAGAATTCGGACCAGTCAAAATTTAAATGTTTTAGAAAAATTCTAAAATATTTCTTAGTCAAGTTGCCCAATAAGCTTGATTGCGTTGATCTGCTTAACAGGCATGATTAAATCACTTGACCTTTTAGGTCACATATTAAACGGACAGGTCAATCAGTTATATTTAACCATATTACCATGACCATTCTGATCTAAAATTGATTAGAAGACGAATATTTATGTTCTTCTATTCAATTGTGAAACCATTAAAGTAATCGCTGTATGGGCGTTGTGAAAACGATAATAATGGTACTCTTCTCACCTTTCTGTTCTGTTATAAACCACATGGTTGGATGAGTCGTTTTTCAGCACTGGCGACGACATGACGAATTCGTGGTCGCAAAATGACGGATCATCCGGTAGATCAACTTCTTGTGGTTTCGATTGTTGGAAAAATGTCACTCGTACTTTTTCTCTCTCGTCTCTGCAAGTAAAAACAAATTGTTTAAACAAACCTCAAGGTCAAATACACTATAAATAAGAACTCGTTTGGGAAAGGTAAAGAAACCTCCTTAAAAATATTATGACACTTACATCATCATATTTCAGAAAATTCAAACACAATGTTTAGTATTTTTCGCTCGTTTGCAACGTTAATGAGGTGTAAACAACAAGGTATGCGGTACAACAAAAGTAGTTGGCGAATTTTTTTTTTTAATAACAAAGTTCCATTAATCAGGTAGTAAAGCCTAAATTTAGAAAGTCAACAAAACATTGTTAGTGGTACCCGATGCACAAACAACTGCTCTAGTTCGCATTGGTACAATTCGGAACGCGTCATGGTGCGACCGAGCGGAAACTGCCACTTTTCATTCTCATGGTACCGGAATATTAAAAAGTAGGCAAACGCAAGTTTTCCACTTACATTTACTAAACATAAATGGAATATAGACGAATCTGGATAAGTAGGACCTGGCTAACTGCTCTGTCACAATATTGTTAATGTTAATGTCAATGGTAATGTTAATAATATTAATATTAATGATGCTGATTTATTTCATACTTGTTTTTTATTCTGACAATGACAGAACAGAATGCCTGAAATTTGATTTTTTATTCATAGTTCTATATTAAATCAAATTTCAGCTTACTGTTCTATCATTGTGAAAACGAAACAAATCAACACCATTAACATTAATATTAACATTACCATTGACAGTAACATTAACACTATTGTGACAGAGCAGTAAGTGGGAAAGTTATATAACTGAAATATAAAACTCAATCTCAACCCTTCTATAACCGAGGCTTTTTCGACCTTTATAAATTGAATAAATTGTCTGTTGTTTCTACCTCTATAAATAGGAAAAAGTAGTTACTTTACCTCTATTAATGGAATATATTTTATACTTTTCTAAAGTTTCACGCTTTCCTCTATCGACCTTTTCTATCACATCAAGTTTTCCATCAGGGTTCGCCATTTAAAATGTAAACAAAACTGACTTGTTTTTGCACTGTTAGATTTTTTTATTTCGTTTGACAAGTGGAAAAATATGTGCAAAAAGGGACACTAATTGTAAGCCATCAAAAGTGACTGCCTTTTTTCATTGAAAAAGTTTATATAGACTATTTTTTAAATATTTCAAGGAAAAATATAATGTATTACTTATATATACAGGGTGTCCCAGATAAAACTTTCCACCTAAATATCTCGTTTTATATGAAATTTTGAAAAAATACCAAAAATAGATACATTTTTAATTTGATAGAGATATAGATTTACAATTGTTTTGTAATAGCTACCGCTTTGTTGATCTAGATGTCAACTTAAAAATTTCAAATAACACGATAGGACATGTGATACATCATATGAAAACTCATTTGACATTGACTCTGAATTCCTAAAAGAAAAATAATATTACGATTCGTTTTCAGGAAAAAACATTGAAACATGATATTTTCGAAAGTTGCGTTTTCAAATTTAAAACTGTTTCAACATAATTTTGTAGCATCTGTCAACTACTGAAAAGATTTTAAATTAAAAATCGATCTGTTTTTGGGATTCTTTCAAAACTATATAAAACGATATGTCCAGGTGGAAAGTTTTATCTAGGACACTCTGTATTGTATGTACATCAGCTATAAATTTATTTTATTACATATTTTATTTATTTCGCATATGTACATTGTATTTAAAACAAACTATTTTTATTTGTACGTTCATGTCAGAAAAATAAATGTTAGTTACCAAATATTTTGAATTTTCATAATATAGGTAATTATTTTTTTTACAATTTCCTTTGCTTTTACTTTCAGGTCAGTGGGAGTTCTAAAAAAGACCCACGAAGTTCCACTTATCCAGATTCAACTGTATGCTCCGGCTGAGACCGAGGGGGAGTGTTTTATTTTCTACATCAACAGGCGAATTATTAGAAAAATCTAGGCGAATTGCCAAAGTTCAAAACAGCGTATAAATGAATATTTATTACTTTCTAGGGTGTATTAAGACATCAGCAGTGTTGACAAATATAGATTTTTATAGTAAAATCAGGTACTCTGTTATCCATTACAAACAGCCAACTGTTATATGTATTTTTATACTTTTGTAAGGCTTTTTAAACTTTAATAATACTATTGATATATCAATGCAGCATCATACAAATTGAGGATTGCTATGAACATATTCTATGAACTGGAGCTCGAATTGATGAAACATCCCCTGTATTTGCCAGATTTAGCTCCTTCGGCTTATTATTTCTTTTTAATTTAAATAAAAAATGAAACATTTTCAAAGAGAACGTGATTAAGACTGAAAAATAGTTTCAGGCAGATCATGAGAAATTTTTCTTTTTTGCACGAATACATTTTTATCGCACAAAGTGTGTTGAATTAAGGGGAGACTATGAAGAATTTCAATCTGAATGATTCATTTCTTTTACAGTGAGCTAAGAAAATATACGAGGAAGGAAGTCAAAAATTACACGAAATGGAGAGGATGGTGAGGAGAGATATTACCCTTTTATATCTGTTTGCATTAAGTTGCTCTTCAAGAATATAAATAGCAAATTTTATAAAAATCGTGCCATTATTCGTTCAGATTAAATAAGTGTATCCGAAAGAAAATTCTCGAATGAACAAAATCGAGTTTCACGCTACCATTAAGTACCCTGCTTCGGAAGGTAAGGTAAGGCTACCATCCTTGCATGGTAAGGTAATTAATAATAAAGCGAAACTCGATTTTATCAATGTTTAAAATTCTCATCTAGATCGACTTGTATAATTTCAGCAAACAAAAATGCAATTTATATAAAATTTAGTATTTACATTCTTAACTTGTTCCGCCGTACGAATGAATATAAAAAGATAACCCCTCCATCCCTTTTCATTTTGTAAATATTGTGCTCCCCATCCCCCCATTCAAACATCATTTCGCATATACTAAATAATACTAAAAATGGGATTTGTCAATCTGACTTGTACTGAAGTTTACTTTTTCATACATCCACTGAGAAACTTTCACTTTTCATTTTTAAACTTCTTTAAACGTCGATAATTATTAGTCATGAATTAAAATAGTCGTTTAGCTATATAAGAGTTATTTTTAGTCGAAAATATTTAATAACATATTTTATCGCAAATTGAACGCGAATGAACAGTGACGTCCAAAATTGTAAAAAAAATCGTTACTTATTAGCTTCGGCTAATTAGCTATAGTTATTAAAGCCTTGCAAAAAATATGGAACGGGCTTTAATTTATCATTGTGTGACACGTACATTATTATTATTAACAACTATAATTGTAAAAAAAACTTGATATACAACTAATACTTATATGTATGTATGTAGGTGGGCGTCCTTGACATAACAGAGATACCAACTTTTAAGATAAAAATAAAAATTAACATACCTAACACGTGTAAATTATCCAAATATGATGCAGTTTCAATCAACAAGCTTTACTATTGATCGACGCCCGTTTCCCCTTTAATGATACAGTTCACCCACCCTGCATTTGGCGCCCTTTAAACAAACACTCAAATCCAATATATGAATTAAAAAGGATGAAATAACGTAAAAATTTAACGCAAAACACGTCACAGTACTTGAGCATTCATTTTAAACAAATGAAAAACTTGAAATTAATAAATAACGGCGACAGACAATCAACAAACACAGTAAAAAGGGGAAATCAAGTCACTCAAGATCAAGCCGTTGCTCAAATGTTTTATCTAAGCCACGCCTCTGAATGCTTGGTTTCCAAGGTAACCGCGTGCGGCGCCATTTTACTGCCAGACAGAGAACTATGTTAGTAGTGGGCTTTCCCATGTTGCAAGTTTGTAGGATGCGTTTTCCATGCACGCCCACAGGTGGAGCCACATGACAAACATTAATGTTTATTATTTAACATACCTATGACACCAGTAAAAAATGGTGTTTTGATTAACTTTTTACGGTTGATTTCAAGTAGACATCAAATGAGTACAGAATCTCCAATTTAATACGATTCTCGAAAATCAAATACGATAGAAAATTAACAATAAAATCTTTCTTAATTTAATTTTTCATTTGCATTTTCCAGATGAAAAGTGATGGTCAAAAAACTCACTCTTTATCACAGCCGTTTGTAAGCGAGACTCCATTTTCCGGAATCGGACTAGGTTCCGGTTCCTCCTGTACCGGACTCTCAAATATCAATGTTTCGACCATGGATCCTTTGGAGCTACCAAACGAAACCCTGAAATTTAAATTTGACATTAACAATTATTAATTTAGGATCATTGCTATTGTGGGTGCTATGACATTTGACTGAAAATTATTTGTTTATGTATGTGGGTCAAAAACATTAATTCGCAGACAGACGTTGTCGGTAAATTGAATACAAGGCGGAGGCGCCAAGAGGTCTTTTTTTGACACCCCCCTATAAAATGGACAGGAAAAGAAAATTTATTGCAGTTGTCACGGGGTAACCCAACAACGGCCTATGTTAATTAAGGAACTCAATTTTTTGGGGCAATTTAACATACAACAGTTCTTGTTTTAACTTTAATTAATTCTGCAGAGGGCTTTTGGTCCGAATACCGCATTTTTATTTTATTTACTTTTCGAGAAAAGCCATGTCTTTTTACATAAATAGAAAACTGTAGTGACGTTTCTGGAATTATAGGTTTTTTGTCCATCTTCTATATATAATTTTTTATTTTTCTATAAATTTTATTTGATTTGGTGTCTAACCTAACCTAACTCGATTTTCTGGAAAACAATTACAAATTTTTGGTTTTGACATGCTTGACAAACTTAGGTATTTTGCAAACCATTACTATTTTTAGATTTTGATAAAATTGATAAAAATCTAGGAGACCTTGAAAGAACTTTCGACTAAATAGGATTTTTTGGAAAAAATAAACTGGGGGCTCTTTTGGTTTTATATTTTAAAAAGATATTCGTATATCCTATTCTTTTTTTATAAATTGGTAACAATAAGAAATAAATAATCCTACCCGTTAAGAAAAATTAGGAAATTCTTAACTTTTTTTCTCTTTTAAATTCCTCAAAGATCTAAAGATTTTCCATTCATATTAAAAATTTTATCTACGAATTTCACGAAAACGATTAAATTTTTTTTTTCAATTCTTAGAAAATGCTTTGTTCTTTTTCTTTCAAAATTAACTATTAATTTTAATGTTACTATTTAAAAAAAAATAGACTCTTTCGAAAGTTATACGATTTTCTTTTACTTTCTCCATAAACCTAATTTCTTCAAGACATAGTTATTGTTAATTTTCGAAAGGCATTTATTTGTTTTCAACATACCACGTTTGTTTCGAAAACAATGTCGTGTTTTTCATCCTCTAGAAAACAACTTTTTTTGAAAATCTTTCTCATTTTCACTTTTTAGATATATCGTAAAAAAATTCTGAAAAATTTTAACTTTAATAATCATTTTAATTTAATTTTTTGGGTTAAGTTTTCTAAAAATTATGAACTTTCGAAAGTATCCATTGCTTTTATCTTTTCTAAAAATTAGTACATTTTTTGAAAGATTTTGATTTGTTTTAAAAAAACAAAATTTTCCCGATAACATTCGAAGATGCCTTCATTTGTATTTGTCATGTCATGTCATGTCATAAAAAAACCAAAACGCAAACAGATTTGGATAGAGTTATCTTGAAAATCTTTAAAAATTTTGAAAACACTTAATCGATGAACACAATTAATCCAATGATTTTTGACAAAATTTTAAGAAAACTTATATGAATTACTGCATTCATGCAAAACATGGATTAGAAAGCCAACAGCTCTATACTATAGTTTATAGATGTAATTTGAATCTAATTATCGATTTTAAAATAGTAGCTCACTTGGTTTTCAATAATTTTTTATTCAATAACTCTCTTGAATTAACTGCAAAGATTTTCTCATATCACCCTGTGTACACACACAAAATAAAAGAAATCATTAAACGTCAACATTTAATTACAAAACCCACACATGCAGAAAGAGAGAGAAACAAAGATTCATTGACATTGGCTTAGCAAGTGTGGTGAGTCAACCAAACAACTCTGGGGCCTTCAAGTTCACATAATACGGTTACGTAAGACAAGCAGGGTCCACTTTCTCAATCAAGACTTGACCGACCCAAGCCAACCTGTCGCTCATTGTTGCCAACAATACTATTATTTCTTAACTGTTCGAATTAGAATTGAATTTTTCGCAGTTTGCGGTCGGATTGTTATTGCGGTTTTTATCATACCTTGGTTTCTCAAATGTCAATGTGGTTTTCTTTTTTTGCGTTTATTTTTTTTTCTATTTATGAACGGAACCTGCAATTGTTATTAATTGAGGAAATGAGCATAATTAAATGCCGATTATGATTAGGCGATGAAAAATGCGGTCATATTTGCGCCCGTTCAGATAAAATTTTTCATCGTGTCAAAAAAAGTGCGGAGGTGAATGTACCGCCAACAATACTCGTCTTCATTAAGCCCACTTCCACATGTTTTTCTGCCAATTAGACCTCGCTAATGACATCTTCCCCCGTGCACTTTTTCCCATGCCTAAAAATAGCTTTTCTTATTTCATTCAATTTTCATTTTCGAGAAAACAACTTTCCCAAGTCATTTTATTATTAATACACAGTTGCCAAGTTAATGGAGTGTCAAAAAATCAAAAGAAAAAATTTAATTTTGTCGATCGATTTGGCGCCAATCAAAAAGTAAGGCACCGTTGGCACGGTTGCCAACTAAAATAAACATGCGCCCAGTCGGGGTGTTTGATCCCGAATGAAATAGTCGAGGGTCAAAATAGACATCTTATTTTCTATGGAAAAAATCCAATTTTTTTGTTTGCCAGACTGCTTGTCTTCTGCTTGATCCGCCACAGCTGCTGCAATTGCCAATCGATTTTTGCGTCGCGCACAACTCAGTTTCAAGCTGCTGCACCCTTGATTAAGAACGTTACTCACCCTGACCTTATACACTATTTTGGACGAAAGTTTAGGAAAATAATGGAATTATTAGCTGGTTTCCGATCGATGATTGGCGACCCTGATGCAGGAAATGTATATGTTTCCTTTTTGTTAAAAATAACATAGCAGTTAGTGTTTCCAGGAGAAGAAATTGTCGACCCTTGAATACATAGAATATACAGTGTTCTGCAGCGTATGTTGACTGTGTTTTTAACTTTTCACAGAGTACAAATATCGAGCGCAATTTAGCCGTCATGAAAACGTGCCTATGAGCTGAAAAAGTTAAGTTATAAAGGGTGTCCCAACAAGAACTTTAATTTAAAATTTCAATGAAAAGTATAGTAGGTGGCATTGACCACAGTAGTCCCACGGGAAACTATATACATATGTGGATGGATTTTATGTTCAATTTCTTTCGTAAGTTATTATCGTTTCATGATGGTTTACATAGACTATACATCTTAAAAAACCCTAGAGAAAAATCATTGATGAGCAATGTCCACTTCTAGAGGTAAAACAACTTGGAAAGTTCATAGCAATAATGTCATAGACTTGCATGCAATGTAATCAAAAACGGACATTCACTACAATAATGGCCTTGTATACCTGTATACGAAACATGTTCTATTTTGGTTTGTTAAGCAATGGTGCAAACATTGTTCTCAATCGTCATAATCAAAAAAATATATTTTGTAATTCATATACAGGGTAATTCCTATATAATGTGTTACAATTTATTCCGATATTTTTATTGCACAAATGTGCTAATTTGATAACAATGTTTTTTTCTTTTAGTTTTTAGTTTTAATGTTTATTACAAATCTTAATTTTAAATAAACATGTATTTTTAAAATTTTTCGATAATTTTAATCGTTTTAATTAACATTTTAACTATCGACATTTGAAATTTCGAAACTAAATACAAAAAAAAAAAACAGAAATGGGATTATTATGAATTGTTAGGTTTATTGTTGTTGAGTTAATTACAACTTCTTGCCGTATTCTTTGCTTAATTGCTTAATTATTATCTTGATTCAAAAATGTTTAAATGCGACTGACTTTTTTTGACACAGGTCACCTTTTTTTTTTTATTTTCTCAACAACATCATAGTTCCAAAAAGGAAAAACTAGATACGGCATCTCGCCTTCTTTTTCCTCAACCCC
Organism: Hypothenemus hampei; assembly: GCA_013372445.1. NCBI lineage: Eukaryota > Metazoa > Arthropoda > Insecta > Coleoptera > Curculionidae > Hypothenemus > Hypothenemus hampei. The sequence continues at coordinate 441,895 of JABRWK010000041.1, forward strand.
ATTTATATTATACAGGGCTGTTGTTAAGTCTGATAACGGCTTAATATCTTACAAACTGTACGATTTATCGAAAAACTTATAAAGAAAAAGTTGTAGCACTTTTAAAAATCTATCCATTGGATATAATAGATATCATACACGGTCCACCAAAAACACGTTGTTAGATAAAGTTGCCTTTTTTTAAATAGAATACCCTATATATTATTGTATTTTTGTATTCCTCGTATAATTATAGACACATTTCATATAAAACTCCCAATGCCTATTTTCAACCGTTTCTGAAATATTAACCATTTACTGCTTTTATTTTCTTTGTTTACTGTTGAATATCTCAAAAACCGTCAAAATTTAAAGTCGAAAATTGTAGTGTTTCTAAATATCTATCCAATAGTGGTAATGGATGCTATACAGGGTTAGCAAAAAAAAGTGGTAAAATAAGGCTATCTAATGTGACTAACCCTGTATAAAATCCCAAAATACAATAATATACAGGGTATTCCATTTAAAAAAAGGCAACTTAATCTAACCATGTGTTTTTGGCGGACCCTGTATGATATCTATTATATCCAATTTTTAAAAGCGCTACAACTTTTTCTTTATAAGTTTTTCGATAAATCGATCGATTGTAAGATATTATACCGTTACCAGACTTAACAACAGCCCTGAATAATTCTAAATAGGGATTTTTGAAAAAGGAGAAAGTGTACCGAATAAAAAGTAACGCGTATTGAAGCCCTTCCGAATCATATGTAGTTAATAACATATACATACATATATACAGGGTGTTCGGAAATTCATGATACAACGCTCTACCACATAGAGTACGGCTCAAAATAAGACGAAAAGTTCCTATAAACATAGGTCCGGAAATGCTTCGTTTCCGAGATACAGAGTGTTAAAGTTTAAAAAAAGGACATTTCTTTATTTTTTAAATTCCAAACGGCTTAAGATTTTTTAACCAAATTTCGTATATGAGTTTAGCATATCGGTAGGCTTAATCCAAAAAATTACCAGCTTTAACCATTCACCAGTGGCGGAGATATAAGTGTCCTTTTTTTTCATTTTTTTCCATACAAATTTAATAATACATGATATCCACATCTCCGCCACTGGTGAATGGTTAAAGCTGGTAATTTTTTGGATTAAGCCTACCGATATGCTAAACTCATATACGAAATTTGGTTAAAAAATCTTAAGCCGTTTGGAATTTAAAAAATAAAGAAATGTCCTTTTTTTAAACTTTAACACTCTGTATCTCGGAAACGAAGCATTTCCGGACCTATGTTTATAGGAACTTTTCGTCTTATTTTGAGCCGTACTCTATGTGGTAGAGCGTTGTATCATGAATTTCCGAACACCCTGTATATTTTAGTTTCTAAAAGCTTTTAAATATAGCTGTTAAAGCCCTCTATAACCTACAACACAATTATTAATTGATTTTAAATTTTCGGCCCAAAATTTAGTATTGAAATTCACATTTATTTATTGCAAAATATTAAAAATTAAATGCTAACTTTACGCTTTATATGTATCTCAATTGCTGTTTACTTTAATATACAACTGAATCATAACATTATTGCTGTAAAAATATGTTGATGAATTTTGATGCGCGATTATCGAAGCCACCCTGTATAAAAAATTCATCAAGTACACTATTAGTCAGACATAACCATAAAACCATTAGAGGTGCGGTTTAATATTCGAGGGATAATTTAAAATTTTTTGAACTTTTGGCTCCCCATGGTTTTTCAAAAGCATATTCCGCATCGTACCAATTGATAAAAAGTTCTACATTGACCAATTCGATTCGGAACTTAAAGGCAATTAATTATTTCAGTATTCAGTACTGGGAAAAAAGCTACTTCTTTTTTGCCTACAAATGGTTCTGTCACCACAACAAATTTGAAGAATGAGGAGAATGGTAATACCGAATTCAATAAACAGTTTAAAGAACATCAACTTAAAACTGGTTTACATAGAATTTCTTTGAAATATTCATTCAATTGATCAGATTCACAATTTTCTTCAAAGATCAGAAATCAAACAAATAAAACTCACTTTATGGTCTAGATTGGACTTCTGACAGGGTAAAAAAGCTTGGGAATTGCACATTTTCCAGAAGATGTAGTTGCAAATTAATCGGAAGCAATAGTATAGCAGGGTTACAGAATGGCGACGAACGACGTAGCCAAACTTCAAGAGGTGGTTCTACACATCAAATGCAACCAAAAATATAAGGTAGAACATTTTGGAAAACTCAGCCCATTTTGAATAAGTTCGATTTTTCGATTTTTACGACTTATCATGTTTTTCAACCTAACTGTCTCCGTAAATTTCCTTGCACCCCTATTACGAAAATTCTAAAAGTACCATTGGAAGCTTCTTAAATTTCTTATCTAAAACAACTATTATGAGTTCATCTTATTTGCATTTTGCTGGGTTTTCAAAGACCTAAAGTTGACTGAAAATGTAAAACTTTTTTATTTCCTTTTATCTTTTAAAATTTTCAACTGCATTTTGCTCCGGAAGATTCCCCATTTTGTACCATTTCACGTTTCATGCAAAACATCTGCAAGCAAGTGAGCACCTTTTTACTGTAGTATCATTTTTTGAGTTTACCTTATTTCTAAAAGGACGAAAAAGGTATTATTAGTCATAGAAAATCAATTGTACAAAAGAAAAAAATGTATTTGTGAAAATTAAACAAAATTAAAAAAAAACACTATTTGATATAAATAGTGTTCTAAATGCCCTCCTTGTTGACGTAAATGTTTTTAAGACAGGTGGATCAGTCGATTAAGCCCACGTTGTTGGCCTTCCAAAAGTCCCGATCTAACACCCTTCGACATTTACATTTGGGGGACGTTGAAAACACTTGTTCACAACTACAATGTGGACTTAGTTGAAGAATTGGAACGAAAGATACGTGCATATTGTGTCTAAATAGACGAGAGAAGAGGAAAGATCAGCTGCGTCATACGGGCCATTCTTCGAAGGTGTAAGTTGGGTTTGTTTTAACAAGAAGGGCAATTTGAACAATATTTATGATGCATGGTGTATTTATTTTTTTATTTTGCAAAAAATTTTTAATTCAATTGTCAATTGTTTGAAAAAATATAATGAGGACTTTACTGGAGCCATTATTTGTTTTATTTTATTTAAAAATTTACCATTTAACTTTTAAATTAAATGATTGTCCTTCAGTCATTACGAAATTGTTCTAGTCAAATAGAGCATTTCAATAGTATTTTCGAAGAATACTAACAACAGACAGTTAAAAGGCTTCATTTGTGTGAGTTGTGAAATGAAATAATTATTCCACTCACTCTTCCCGCCAAAAATGGTAACTCAATAACGGCAGTTTTAATACACTTCCCAGGAATAATTTTTTGAGTTTTTATCTATGCAGATCATGTCATTGTGATTTCTACCTCATTAAAATTACGGCTAAAATACACACTAAGAGAGAGAGCGGAAATTTGTAACTGTTCTTTTGTCGTTGCTCAAGAACTAACTATAATAGACCTATGGCGCCTTGTCCATTTAAAAATCCAAAATGTACAATGTATTCAATGTTCTGATTATTTTCTTGTAATTGCGGGATGTTCAAAGAACGACTTATGAATATTCTTCAATAGAATGAAATTGATTAAAAATAGTTAAAGAGAGAATGGCATTTTCCTTACTAAAGCCATCAGGAAGCAATTGATTACTCATCCTTTTTCAATTTAATCAAATTTAAGTCAATTGAGTTACGTATCTCTCTTAATTGATTTAATTTGATTCATTTGTTTTGTGTGAATCAAAAATGGAGGAATCTAGATTTCTTTGCGCACGATTTTTTTTCACGGGAACTAAATCCGGTTTGTAGGGCTTGCGGTGAAAAATTTACAGTCGAACGGTTGCGCGCGTAACCGATTTATTGTCGGTCTCAAAAACTGGTGGAAAGCAATAAACAACAAAACAAAAAGGACAAAGTATACTTATGAACATCTAAAAATAAATGTTTTTTTATATGCCTTCAGTAGTTATAACTGGACCTTTTACCTTCACGAATGGAATTATTATTATTAAAACTCGATGATGCCTACCCATTTCCTTGTAATTGTTTAGCATATCTAGTGATCGTTGACCTGTCAGTGCCGTTCCGATCACAAATCAGAAGTACCAACTTGAGCGTCTGGTCACGTTCCGAACCACAAAACTTTTTTCAATGATCTTTCACATAGTCCTATTTTTTCTCATAAAGCTCTGACTGACGGGTTTGTTTGTTATCACGCTACAAAACCTAAAGCTTAATTGGATCCAGTATGAAGAGGCGCAACATCCCAAGAAATCCCGTTTACGATTGTTTACCTTTTCCTGTTCTAACGGCGTCATAAACCAATGGCAAATGATTGACGAATGGTTTGGGATTGAAATAAATGAGAAGGAAGTCGCGATAGTTTAAAAATAGAAAAAGACTAAAATGGAACATTTATAACATATGCAAATATTCAACTGTAGGTAACCTTTTCAAGTAGGACATTATGTAGTAGATGTTCCACTTTTAATAGTCATAGGTTTATAATCAATCGATTATTAGCAATGTCATAAAATTAACATTATGAAGACATTAAAAATGTGTGAATGAAAATACATCAAAGAGAAATTGTTAAGTTGTACGCATCAAAGCGATACCAATACCAAAAAAAGAAAACAATTGAAACATTCGAATTTACGAGGGATGTACGATATGAACCACATGTGTTATTAAAGAAGGGAAATTTTGTTTCACAACATATTTAGTATTTTCGTAACGTTTTTCGTTTAAGCGAAATGGTTTTCAATAAATTATACTTCATATCTCAATAATAAACATTACAGGCCGCAAATCTGGAGGCAATGGCAAGAAAATGCTAATTTCCTTAATTCAAATGGATGTGATTCGAACTGTAGAAAGGTGGTTTGCAAATCGAGAAGAAAATTGTTTGTTTGAGAATTTAGAAACATTGCAGGTTCGCTGTACAAAATGTGTTAAATTACAAGAAGCCTATGTAGAATAATCAAAATACTTTCAATATGAAAGTTTCTTTTATTCTATAGTAGGCTAAAAATATATGAACGTATATCTACTTCAAAGTTTGACTAGATGATACCGTTACAAACAGTAACGACAATTGTATTTAAACACGCATACTTATCATATAAGCTCTCAAACAATAATATAGTTGCAAAATAAAAACCGTAATCATTCTCTGGAAAATATCCAAAAATTTCTCTTTTGTTGTTAATGGACATTGCGTCACGACACGCAGATGTTTCAAGTCTGCGTTTATTGTTTATTCTTAAAAATTTTTTCATAAAATTCCTACATGTAAAATGTGGTGCCCATCACATGCATAATTTAAAAACTGACAGGAGTTAATGTATTGTACGATTACATAAATTCCTATCGGATTTAGTTTTTTCCTTTCTCTATAATTATTTCTCAATTATCTACATATACAGGGTTGTCCACTAAGCGCCCGTCGGTCAATAGCTGCTAAACCGTTAGACATATGGGAAAATGTTTCATTTAAAACTTTTAGGGTTACATCTCTGCTACAAGATAAAATTATTTTCGGTTTATACAGGGGGTTCTAAATAAGTAAAAAATAGCAAAGTTTTGTTTTTTTAAATGGAACCCCCCATTTTTTTATATATTTTTGGATTCCCCGTCAAATTTTATGGCCACTTTATGTAAACTGTTTTTTGTCTAAAATTTACCATTTCCGAGTTATTCCAAAAAAAGAAAAAATTTTGACAGCTGCAGTCTGCCATGAAAATCGCTACTGTACCGTAACCGCTGCGAACTTCGGAATCGGACTTCTAGGACTCCAAGAGGACTTAATAAGCTATGTTTTAACGTGTTTTAATTTCAAAAAAAATCTTTCAAAACCCCCGAAATAGGCCTCCGAAGTTGAATCATTTCAAACCTCAATAACTTGCTTATTTCAAATGGAATGCCCCAATTTTCTTGACGGTATCGTGTTCACAATTCAAAAATCTATCATTTCTTCTTTTTATTTTTTTTTTATTTTTTTATTTTTTTTATTTTTTTATTTTTTTTATTTTTTGTTTTTTTATTTTTTTTTTAATTTTATTTTTGAATTCTGAATACGATGTCGTCAAGAAAATTGGGGCATTCCATTTGAAATAAGCAAGTTATTGAGGTTTGAAATGATTCAACTTCGGAGGCCTATTTCGGGGGTTTTGAAAGATTTTTTTTGAAATTCAAACACGTTAAAACATAGCTTATTAAGTCCTCTTGGAGTCCCAGAAGTCCGATTCCGAAGTTCGCAGCGGTTACGGTACAGTAGCGATTTTCATGGCAGACTGCAGCTGTCAAAATTTTTTCTTTTTTTGGAATAACTCGGAAATGGTAAATTTTAGACAAAAAACAGTTTACATAAAGTGGCCATAAAATTTGACGGGGAATCCAAAAATATATAAAAAAATGGGGGGTTCCATTTAAAAAAACAAAACTTTGCTATTTTTTACTTATTTAGAACCCCCTGTATAAACCGAAAATAATTTTATCTTGTAGCAGAGATGAAACCCTAAAAGTTTTAAATGAAACATTTTCCCATATGTCTAACGGTTTAGCAGCTATTGACCGACGGGCGCTTAGTGGACAACCCTGTATAAGAGAAGTGATTAATAATAATATCGAAGGTTTCTTGCCAAAAGATCATATCAAGCAAAACATTTTTTTTTTTTGCATTATGGCATGAGAAATCTACAACCACCTGCATTAAATTTAGCTCACTAAATCCCTAAATGTCAAAAATATAATCCTTATGCGTAATGTTTTGCGGATAAGCTCTTCCGACACAAAACCCTTGATATGGTGTAGGATAGGAGCTCAATGACAACGAAAGTTGACGCGTGAATCTGAGCTTTGAATTTAGATGCAAAACTCAGATCCATGTGTCAAAAGCAAACAAAACCGAAAATGGACAAAATGATAAGTACAAAGCCATTTTTATCTACTACGAAGAGGTTTCAATTGTTTTTTGAAGATGTTCTCAATAGTTCCTGACAGTTCAATTATTGTCATTTTAAATACCATAAAGTCTCTGGTAAAAAATTATTCCAAAAGTTGGCTTTTGTTAAAAAGAATCGTGATTAGCAGAAAAGGCTTATTTTATTCTTCAATTTTTTCATATTGCGTAGGTATTTCTAAATTGAATACCACAAGATTTTCCATAGACCAACGAGTTTATCCATGAATTTCAATCTTCATTCACAGCGAAACTCTCTTAATTAAGACTGAGTAGTACAGCTTTTTGGAAAAATCTGTTAGTTCTTTTATGAAGAGCGTACTCCAACATGTTATAAAATAAAGTGGTCCTTTAAATAGCATTTAATGGTCTTCAACTTCCTTCTAACTTCGGTTTAAATTAATCTCTAAAAAACTTTGAGATATGACTTGTTCCAAAGCTGCTAATTGTACATAGTTGAAAAAAATTCCTGAGCATTCGCGAACTGATTCATGCTCAGTAAAATTAAAGGTTACGCGCTTCCTGGACCGACGCCTTCCTGCTATTTATCCAGATATCCCCGAACACAGGTTATAATTTTAGATTACCAGCGGGGGGGCAAAGAGTACTCCAATAAAAGCGAAATGACGGTTCAAGTGTAAAATCCACGTACACGTGTAAAACATGACTTGTGGTGGATGAAACTGAATATTAATTTCAGGCGCCATTAAAATCCAAAATGAAATAATCTCGGAAAGCGAAGGAATTTGTTTATCAATAAATAAACACCGACCCAAATTCTGAATTTCTAATCGTAAAAACAAAAGTTTACTTTTCCTCGATGGGTTCTAAACATTCCGTACTAATATACACAGTGTTTCCACACTTAATAGGCGGGTTTTTGTGTGTGATTTGTCAAGATTAATGGAAACAAGCGTAAGTGAATAATGTGGAAAAAAAATGTAGAGAAATACCTACATACCTATGTGCCAGATGGGTTTCAGAGTTATTTTATTTATAGCGAAAATACAAAAGAGTTCGATTTGGAATTAATCTTAAGTTTCTACGGCACTTTGAACACTTAAGTCAGAGAAGCATTTCCAAATTGCCTACTTGTAACAGTGAAATGTTAATTTGTGGTGCAACTTGCAATTAGTTGATTCATTTTGTTCCAAAAAGCCAACAATGAAGATAAGAATGGAGATACAAAACATCGGTTGATTACAAAAGCGACGGTGTTTTGAAATGCAGATTATATGATTTTTTAATAGAGCCTCACACTGAATGATCTCGGTTCAATACCGTTCTCGAAACGATCGACTGATAATTCGGAAAGTTTAATGCGATAAAAAAAGACACAGTAAACTTCATAATGTTGTAGAGTCATCTGGTGGGCAAGGAATACGCCCCTGGTCGTTTACTGAAAAAGCAAAGGCAACTGGATTATATGTATGTTGTTGCCATTCCGTGCCTCTGAAAATGAACTTGCTATGTATGTTTATAGCAATTCTTTCTAATAGAGCTTCGAAATTATATTGCTTTATCTGTTTTAGTTGTTTTCGTTGCAGACGATGCAGACGTCACACTTTCTGTACTCTATATACGTCTTCTCTGCAGATCACGTACTCAAGTCGTTATTTATGACGAATTCGAATCCAGATTTCCCATCGTGACACAAACCTCTTTGTTGAGAGATTACTGAATAAAAATCTTCGTTTTTCCATTTAGGCTTTCTCAGAAGCATTTTAGGAAACTGTATTCAAGGATTAACACAACTAATTAAGATTAGAAAGCTTCAAGTGGTGAACTATCCGAAATTTGTGATCATGCTCCGATCATGTTTTTTCACTTTAATTAATGGTCTGACGTATGTATATGTAGAGTGTTTTATAGTCGATGATATTTTATAGGATGGACCCGAATATTTAATAATTTAGACAAACTGCATTATCTAAATAATTTTGAATGATGCAGTGTTACTACTTTTACTGAATAGTAGCAGCAACTTTGTTATTTCAAATGGTGAGCTATGTATTATTGCTATATATTATTCCTTCATATATCAAATAAACTTGAACTTCCCGATATTTTTAATTATTATATTTCTAAATCTATCGATAACAATTTTCGAGATCAATCAGTGAAACAGTGTAAACCATAAACCTTAAAATCGTGTAGTTTTAAACTTCAAATCGATAAACAATTGTATTTTTGGTGACAGCTTAATGAACCATAACCTACTCAGTTCTAATACAGAAATCGAAGCTATCATACAGGACGGATCTAAATGAATGGAATACTTGCTTCTCTTATAACTGACTAAATACCATTCAAATTTTTTTAAACAAACACCCTATATTTTGTTGAAGAATCTTAAAGCCCTATAAATTTGCTTTCAAATGATGTATAACATTCCTTTACATAAATCTTAAGCTTTCGGAAATAAAGGAACTTTTATGTTAAAATCTTGCTTTTCAACAAGGTGGCCATGATACGCCATAATGTTTAAATGCCGTTGCGGTTGTTTATACAGTTTGACAGTACGCATTCATCTGTGATAAATCAGGATATATTTCGTTAAATTGCCTACATGTCCGCGCTATAATTTCATCACACTGTCTATGTAAAATAAATAAATGCATAATTTCGTCTTAATAATTTGTTTCATTCATTTTATCAACAAAATATTAGAAACAAAAATTCCAACACGTAATAATTAATGTGCACCTACATTTAACTGTTAAAACAATCAAGGTTACTAGGTGATGGCACCATATATCGGGGGAAAAAGATAATTTTACAATTTCTTCATAAAAGTTATGTAGCTAACTTATTATTAGGACATTTTTATATTTCCCATCGATCCAAAATTTCTTGGGAGCCAAAGCAACCAAAAAAACGCCATATTTTTGCTTTAAAACCGCTTCCTTATTTTTGGCGACATCCTTTAAGTTAAAAAAGCCACTATCTAGCAATACAGGAAACAACCGAAATTGCATTCCATTGCCATGGCATATCATGGTTACCTTATGGAAAAAACAAGATTTTAAGATAAAAGTGCCTTTATTTCCAAAACTTGGAGGTTTAGATATAGGAATGTTATATACAGTGTCATAGAGAAAGTCCGCATCACATGGGAAATTTTTTTACTTTTGAATTTAGGTAAATTTCGACTTTGCCTTCGAGTTCTGCTTCAAAAATAATGCGAAATGACATACAAATCGAAAATCAAATGACTATCAAATTGGAATTTTTTTAATAAAAAAATTCAAAATTTACTATTATTTTTCAAAAATTTTGAAAAATCACAAAGAAAAATGTTTATTAGTTTTTTATTTTCTATTCATATGTTAATTTTCAACTTTCTAGGACGACTTTAATTTTTATGTTATTTTTAAAAATACTGCATATTGTTTATGTAAATTTAATTTATGATTTATGTGTGGTATAAAAATGTTACAAAGACAAAAAATGATGTTTCCTTTGTGATTTTTCAAAATTTTGAGAAATAATGATAGATTTTGATTTTTTTTGAAAAAAAAATTCAATTTAACAGTTACGGACAGTCATTTGTTTTTCGATTTCGCATCATTTTTGAAGCACAACCCCGAAAGCAAAATGAAAATTTACCTAAATTCATAAGTAAAAAAACTTCCCATATGATATGATGCGGACTCTTTGTGACATTGTGGTCTACTGTGGTTTACTGGTGGTTTACGAGACCCGATCGTTTTTCAAATGAACTATACTCCACTAATTTTGAGTTTAAAAATGATTTATTGATAGAAATTTAGACATACATCGGAATATGGTTTTATATGGTTAAATATGAAAAATAACATTGCTCATATGATGTCCATTTTCACAAAGACGGTTTTAAGACGTTCCCTGAAGTTAGCCTTTGAATATGTGATTTGGTAGCTCAACTCTCTCTAACAGTATCAGTTGCTTTCATTTGCTGGTGTATTGCTTTCAATTCGTCAAGTGTGCGTGGTTTGGTTTTATAAACATGTGATTTCAGGAATTCATATAAGAAAAAATCAGATATTGAAAGGTTATCTTCAAGGAACATCTCTAAAAGTGTCTCCGTGAAAATGGACACCATACGAACAATATCATTTGTCATACTTAATCACACGAAACTACATATTCCAATGTATGAATTTCTATCAATAAATAATTTTTAAACCTGAAACTCATGTAATATAGTTCATTTGCAAAATATCCCGGTCCCCTGGATCACCCTATATAATTTAGAAACAAATTTATTGGGATTTAAGATGCTACAATAAAATACAAGACGTCTGTTTCAAAAAATCTTACCGATATCTGATAAGAGATTCAAATAAAACATTAATTTGTATCCACCTTGTAAGATACAGTAACTGGTACGTTAGAGTTCATTAAACTAGATTCAAAGTACGAAACGGCAAAAAAAGAGTGATTATCTCGAAAACCGTTATTGATAGATGTAGAAATATAATAACCAAAACATCAGAAAATGCATGACTATTTCCAAAATAAAGAGAAATAGCTTATCAATTAGGGGGATGTCTAGCGGTTTACACGTCCAGCTGGTAGCAGGAGGACTTCCGCCACTTTTTCATTAATTTCTCGAAAAATATTCATGCAATTTTGGATTTTCTTCTTTTGTTTGATTCAGTACATTTTTATCTTTAATCTGATATTATTATCTGATTATATTATCTATTACAAAACGTTTATATTTTAAGTTGTAGCACATAAAGAAATAAAAGGGTAAAATTTTGTGTTTTTGCATTTAAAATGTAGTTTTTTTACAAAAACTACTATTCTAATTGTAATGTTCTGGATAATTTCTACATAAATAAGGAAGAATCAGACAAGCTAGGATTGCAAAATCTTATTTTGATGACTTACAGTAACAAATATCATGATGTCAAAAATTTTGCCATTATTTTGTCAAATAATTTATTATTTTTCGGTAATTACTAACTTTTAATAAAATGCTTCTTCTTAAAGTATGCAATACTACTTGCAGTTATAATACAAAAAAATTATTTCGGTATCTTTAATAAATTTGAAGAAAAACTACGTTAAATGTCGTAAAACGCCCAACTTTTCAGGGGGGTCGTTTTTCTGGAAAAAATCCATTATCAAAGTTTAAATCAGATTTGTAATTTTGATATTTATATTTTTTTTTAAATATTAATTGATTGTTGTTCATTTACACATGTGCGTATCATTTTTTATTTCTTTTGTAGTAGTAGTTGTCGGCTTTCCCTTTACAAACCCTTGGGTCATAGTTTTAGTAAATGAATCACAGAAATTGTTGTCTATTTTAATATGTTGTTATATATAAATACCTTAACTTTTGATAAGTAATGAAAAAAAGGACTAGCGTGTAAAAAGTTTTTAGAAAGCAGTAAGTATTTTGTCCATATTAAGTCTTTAAACAAGCTACCTAATAACAATTAAAAAGGAAAAAAATAAATAAAAAATAATAAAAATAAACTGTAAATAACTAATACTAACTAAAATAAATAATAATAAGAAACGAGATGTAGAGTACTAGGGAAGTAAAAAAATGGTCCGGGCGTAAGGTTATCTCAAATCATAAATTTTAGAAAATCATTTCACTCACTTTCAGTGCTCAGATAAATATTAAATTTGTACCGAACGATTCAGAATTGCATCTAGTTTTATAATAAGGAATTAAAAAAATAATAAATTTTTGAACTCCAAAACGGCTAGGTTCCCCTTAAAATAGCAAAGGTGTTGCTATTTTTCAGTAAAGATACCAATACTGCATCATTCAAAATAATATAAATGAATGCAGTTTACCTAACTAAATATGAGGGTGGTCCATCCTACCAGTCGTTTTCCATAAACGTCTAACAAATAAGATGTCATAAATTACGAATCGCTTTTTATATCGAAATCATCTATCTTAGGTTCTTTGAACCATCCTGTATATATTAGTGTTCTTTTGTTTGCACATTAACCTAATTTCCAATTGGAATTCAATTCCTCAATTCGAAATGGTGCTTTAAAAAAAATTGAGACATTGCCAAATTCACAAAAAAATTAAAATAAACGAATTGATTATTTACGCTCACCTGGCTGCCTGGGAAATTTGAGTAAATGTTTACAATTTTGCGTAGGAGGATTTTCATGTTTGATTCGGTGCAACAACGTGGAGAGAGGAAAAAAATAGACGTTTTATTGCGTCTCATCCGATTTTTTGACCTTGCCTCGGTTCAGTTTTTATTAACGAGCCTTAGCAAATTAAGGTTTATTGTTTAATAAAATGAAACTGATCAAAAATGGTCATAAATAACCATTGACCAAAAATAAATTAAGCATTGCGACAACCACTTTCTTGTGTCAATAAAAGTAATGCAGAAAACCTGTACGAAAAGTGGTTCGTAATCAAAATAAGCAAAAAAGCACATTTTTCAGTTTTTGTTTAAACCAACAACCCACACGCCGGCATTGAGCTTGTAGACCACCATCGTCGAAGACTTTTTATTACTGTTTAACACGAGAACAAAATGCATACACATAATCTACATTTGGATTGTTATGAAATTTTAAACATGCAGTACAGTATTTTTTTCGAGAAATTTCAAAAAATCCTTTCATTTTTTTTAAACTGTTCTCGGGAAAATTGGCTCTACTCGAATCTCGGTTAGTGGGTATTAAATTTAGTTTTAAAATCCTGGAGTTTTACATAGTATGTATGGTATCCATAATACAATTGGAAACTACTGTATGCAGAGTGTCCCGTGACTCCAGGACCATAAGCTAAGAGTTTATTTTCTTTAATTTTTTTTAATTTAATTTCTAATTTTTTTTAAAATAGATACATTTTAAATATTTCAAAAACAATTTGAGATACGAACGCGAAATTTGGAACACGTAATTGTAGGATTAATGCGCAATTTTCTGGAATACACAGACCATTTCCACTGACACCAGTGTCGTCCGTGTAGTCATTTAATGACATATTTTTAATGAAAAAAAGGGTATATTGCTGACTTTTTTTAATATTAATATATTTTTTTAACATTCCACTAATTGTTAATAAAAAAAACCTCTCAGTATTTTGTCGCCGAAGTAGCCGTTTTCAAGATAAAAATAATCTCTAATTGCTGTATCTTCCACACAACCGGTATAGGTGTCTAAGCACGATTTTGTTTAAATTTTTTGGGTGAAATTAATTTCATTTGTTTTAGAGAGATAAAGGATATGGAGAAAAGCAATACAATATAATGCTTTTCTAATTATAATATAATATACAGTGTGTTGTCGAATGGACTTGATGAGAAGAAAACCTTTTATTTTTGGATTTTCGAAAAAAAAAACATTCTTCATAAAAAGTTCTGCTTTTGCTCAAAACACTAGAACGAAGATTGAATTGTCAGATGTTTATATAGTGTAATAAAAAATTTAAACTACTAAGAGTAAAATACCTTAATTTTTTGAAATATATAAAATAATGTTAAAAAAGTTGAGCTTTTAATTAAAAACAGCTTTTCTTTAACATTTCTTTATGTATTTCAAGAAATTAAGCTACTTTACTCTTCGTACTATTTCACATTTTTAAAATTTTTGATCTACCTGTAAAAAAATATGACAGTACAATGCTTTGGTAGTTTGAGCAAAGGCAAAACTTTTTAAGAGGAATGAATTTATTCTTCTTAAGTATAGTATTTAAAAACATAAAAAAATTTTCCTCTCGTTAAGTCCATCCTGGGACACACTATATATAGTGAAATAAAATAATAATAATAATAATAAATATATCCTATAACAGTTCATAAATAGTGTATAGTGCAAACAATAAAGTTATGTATACTCACTGAAATAAATAAAATTATATCTAAAAACATACAGGGGGTGAACAAAATAATGTGAACACCATTTTAAATATTACATATTTGTTTATGTTGGACCTCCTGCCAAAGTGTCGACAATAGGGCCCGTATAAGTGGCGTACTTATACATATACTTACAATTAGACATGAAGCTACATCACTGTATAGTTTTCATATGTCCCAGTCACCTGGTATTGACCACAGAAGACGTTAAACTTTGATAAAAAAAACATGACACTATGACACTATTTACAATATGTACAGGGCGTGTAAAATAGTTTTTGGACATCTCCTCACTATAGAAAATTTACCAATAACAAAATTACAATTAAAAAAATCATTCAAATCTAACCAGTAGTTAGGAAGAAATTAATCCTTAAGATACCGCGCCCTTTTTAGAAACTCTAATTATTTCGTGGGATCTTCACAGGACCCCAAATAAAAAAAGAGAAAAATACATGAAAAATCAAAAATTACAAAAAATTATCTACGGAATTATTAAGAAAAAATAATTTCTGGGGTCCCTTAAAGACCCCACGTGGTATCTTAAGGGTTAACTGTCAGAATTTATTAAATTTTCAAATGTTGCATTCTATATTAGTTAGGTGTTCATTATTTTGTCCACCCCCTGTATATTAGACAAATTCCCAGTTCTAACTTTTTGGCAGGAAAAGAATCGGTTCCGGGGCTTGCTTAGCTATTTGCTTATTAACAGGTATTAAGTTAGAAGTTACCATCCACCATACAGGCTCGATTTGCCTCTATACGATTATCACGTTTTTGTTTTATTCAAAGCATGGAGGTTTTTGATTCGGGTGCTATGATAGACAATAGTTCGATAAAAATCCGTAAGAATTTTGCCACTAAGAAATGTACAGGATGTCGCTCACTGTTTAATGCTAATAAAAATTCCATTGAAATATTAACTAAGCAATGTCTTAAGGTCTTTGAAATAAGTTTCTGCTGACCGCCCCTTGTAATTGCTAAAAATCGTTCTGTAGATATTCTTTCCGACGTAAAATGCGAGAGCATAAATTTTCTCAAAAAAAAAACTAAACGATATATAGGGTAGTTCTCACGTCTTTACTAAAAAAGTTGGATGGAACATTTTTGTAGATATTTTATTTTAGATATACCTACAGAAGTGATCTACAAGGGTAAATAATGTCTTAACTCGTCACTATATTCTTGTATTTAATAAACTTATGAATCTTTCTGTACATTTACCCAAATATATGTGTTTTCAGGAACCACTTTGTGCATATCAACCATTTGGAAAAAATCTATTCAAGTCTATAAACAAAAAAAATGTAGGGTGGCCAATGCAAATTATCTCAAAACCTGAAGGTGTGCATATATTGAGGGTCCATTTTTCCAGCTCAAACAAATCAAACGCCAATTGGAATAAATTTGGGAATTAATGTTGCTTCCAAAAGAGAAAAAATTTGTTATGTTGGAAATATAGGATGACTCAAACTTAATCCGCATAATTTTATCAACATGTTGTACGTTCAAAAGTAGAACAAAAAGTTTACTACAATGAAAAATGCTTCCTAAAGTATTTAGTTACAGCCCCCCAAATGGGGAGTGCTGAAGGTGCATTTTGTTAAATATCTTTAAATCAAGGTGATGTAAATTTACGAAATTTAGCATAGTAAGGCATATTTATTGTTAAAAACATTATCCAAATTTTATCAGGGGCGTATCAAGTTCCTGTTTGCACCTTTCTGCACTACTTTAGGAAGCATTTCTTGGCCTATGTTGTAATAAACCTTTTGTTTTATTTTTGAACGTAAAACACACTGGTAAAATTATGCGGATTAAGTTTGGCTCACCATGTATAATATGCTTGACATCGAAAAAAA
This sequence comes from Hypothenemus hampei, assembly GCA_013372445.1. NCBI lineage: Eukaryota > Metazoa > Arthropoda > Insecta > Coleoptera > Curculionidae > Hypothenemus > Hypothenemus hampei. Next base: position 458,623 of record JABRWK010000041.1, read on the forward strand.
AAAAGAAAGAAATTTAGACAAACTGTCAAAAATGTGTTTATCAAAAACAGAATGCATGACGTGTTTAAGGTATTCTCCGCAAACACAGTTTTTTTATACATATATTCATGCAATTGTGAAGGTGAACCATAACGTGTCATAATATCATTGTATGCATTAAAAAAAAATTATTTAAAAACGTATAAATCGAATAGGACTGCCAAAAGTAATAGCAATTGACTACTGTAACTTTCACAACTAGGATACTTTGAAATTTTTGATGATACATTTGCATTCCTTGTAGAAAAGTGCCCTAATAATGTTTCAGTTTAAAATGTCCACCTCTCATGGCTTTCGTCATAAAAAATAACAAACAAAATTTTAAACTTCATTTTTTTCAATCTCGGCAAGCTATGAAAATATCCCAATTTTCTCAACAACATCTTATTTGGCCCCAATTCAGCCAACTTCGTATCTTTTCAAATAACCGAAATTCCTATGCTGGAACTGGAAAATTGGACACTCTGTATACCGGGTTCAGCGCTGATCATCTTTTTATCATCTTTATCGATATCTCACACACATATGTATGTAAATATATGTCTAACAATAAGTTATCAAATCTATATGTATATGTAAATGAATAATTCTGCAACGATTTGATAATTTAAAGTATATTTTTCTAGAAATCAATCTGTAAATGATAATTTTTCATTTAAATAATAGAAAATTTGATTTATATGTCTAGCTTTCCAGTATATAAACAAAATTAAATCGTATTTGAAAAATGACTTCATTCCTGAGAAAGTTCGATACTTTAAAAATTCATCTTACCTCTTAAGCGATTGATGTTTGCCTCCATTTAGGTTCAATTTGGGTTTTCCTTTATCGGTACTGGTACTTGTGGGAGTCATACTACTATGACTCGCCGTAGCTGTAGTGTTGTCACTCACAAAACTACTCACACTAGTTTCTTTGCTGATGGGCGTGGACGTAGTCGGGTTCCTACCGTTACTCAACGAATTCCCGTTTTCGTTCTGATGTTCTAAAGCGAGCTGCAGATGGCCTTTCGGACCCGGTGGAGGTTTTTCCTCCACCGGCAACATATAAGACAACATCGCAGACTCGGGTAGATTCGGTTTAGAAAGTGATTGGTTGCATGTTTGGGAACACGATAATCTGAAAAATGATACTGATTTATTTTTTTTAATAGTGGGTACATCCCTTGAGTTCAATGGAACAATAAATAATGAAAGGTGTGTCAATGAATTTAATGTTTTGATATTTTAGGACCGCGCCTCTGGCGTGCTTTTTTTACCGATGACTCATTCGTATTTGGGGGTACTACCAGGTTGGTACTGCGGTAACCTTGGCCACCACGCGCTTTCCTAATTATCTATCATCGCAATTAAACGTACATTAATTTATTATTTAATTTCATAGGTAGCAACAAACACTTAATAATTTATCAACAAAAAGGTTTGTTAGAAAATAGTAGTACCGCTTGAGAAACGAACGACTTTGGGTTCTTCTCAATTGGTTCTGCACGCTTTCTCGCACACAAATACCGAAAAATATAAAACGTTATGTAGTTCTGCCACATTTCAATTTACGACTGTCGATAAATGCAGTACCAGATGCCCTCTTTCCGTTTCAAAAAACTATAGGGTGTTGTTTTCGTTGCAAATATATGAGCGTAGATAAGATCGCTTCTCTTAACGAACTATAAATACGCCTAAGGCAGGTTGAAATCTAAAATTTTCTCTTAATATTCCAGAAAGTTTTGGATCAAAACTTGAAACTCCGAAAGTTTCGACTTTTCTACCTTTTGATTTCCTGGACATACTGGCATTTCCATCCAAAGAGGAACAAAAAGGAACATTCAAATATTAAGTTTCATGGATCCAATTTTCTGGAAATCATAATTTAGAGAAACAATTCAAATCATATTGGTTGCAACTACTGAATTCAAATATGAACATGAAGGAAACTGAGTGAGTTCGAACGACTTTTTACTTTAATATGTTTTCCGTCAATTCAAAAATATATGGATCAGTTACCATTGACAGGTATAAGAGACCATCAACTGCTAATACAGTGACAGCAAGAAAATCTCCCAAATGTTCATCTTTAAGTAAAACAAACATATCGATTTTTGTCAGTCTCGAAACGTTTTCCTCTCGATCTCTGGCAATTTGTCTGACACGTTGAAAGAAACACGTCATAGACATGGGGGAATTTTTGAGGGATAATTGGAAGGGACAAGAAAGAAGATGGTACACCTGAAAGTCGTCATTCACCAAAAGGAAAGGTGAAGAAATCTTATTATTAACTGCATTTAATGGGATTTGAAACGACTTTGCAATTGAAAACCGTATCGATTTTCCAGACATTTGAAATGTTAAATGGCCCGGGGAAGCTTCAAAAGTGTCTCATTTCTAAACCGGTTTCAATATTGACATAACAAAAATGTTTAAATGCGTAATAAAATAGTTAACACCCCAATCCAGACGTGTTGGCAAATTTACCTTTTTTAAATTCCCAAATCCAGTTCAGTCCTACATTCACCAGAGCTATGGCAAGTCCACGATCCAGATATTCAGTTAGGAAAAACAACAAATGTCACACTCACCAAAAAGAAAAACAACCAGATAGAGAGAGAGGAGACAAAACGCGACACGCGAGACCGGGTCGATTATTATCGCAGTCGGCTAGGACTGCTGCTGAGTAACAAACGAAAATCGTAGTCGGCTTCGAAAAACACGATGTTGCCGGTAATATGCGCACGATTTGCCGGTCCTTCCTGAGCGGGTCCGGAGAGAAATGAGGAAGTGACCGACCAACGGAGTTGCCAAATCGGTTCTAATTTCCTGTAAACGTGACTAAAAAATCAATCAGGAATACCGTCAAATGTGGAATTATCAAATAGTATCAATTTTACAGTTGCAGGGTTTAACAAAGTAAAATTCACCCTGTATACCATGGTCTTATTGACGAAGAAAGGGAAGGTTTTCAATAGTTAAAAGCTTAATAACAGGGGTCTATAGCGAGGGTAGAAATCAAGGTTTCTTTTATAGAAGCATTAAATATTAGAGAAAGGGGAATGATAAATAGTTTCGCCCTGAACGCACCTTGTCTAGTTTCAAGGGGCGCACGCGTCTCAATTTTGCGCGTGCCGTGTTGCTACATCTACAACTTTTTCTGTAAATGTATACATACAATACATATATCGACAGTATAAGGAAAAATCATTGTGAATTTTACTATTTCGTTATATTGTCCAGATACACAACCTACTTAGAGTCTAAAGTGGTGACAATAAGTAATTTTTAGATGATACATTGCCAAAAAGTTAAAAGTATTTTACAGACTTAGAATATGTCTTTATTTTATCTAATTTTTTAAGAAAATATTATTGAAGAATATAATTTTTTGTGTATTTTTATTAGAACTGATCTAGATTAACAATTATTTATAAATGTAACAAACAATTCCATAAAATACGAAATTATGCCAACAAAACTTGAAAATATACAGAAAGATAAAAATAATTTTTGTTCTAATGGAAAAGAGTGACACACATAAACCAGAAAAAGTCTAGTTAAAATATCTTAATCACAACATTATTATTCTTTTTTATGAACAAAGACAATTAGACTAGGAATAAATGGTCCTCAAATCCGACATGACGACAAAAATGTATCTAATATTTCTTTGAAATTACAATAATATGACATTAAGTATTTTGGATCAATCGTTTTTTCCTTTCCCGAACCCAATCGTCAATTTCAGCTTTCAAGGTTGTATTTGGTATCACTTGATCCATTGAAAGAGGTGATCTATTGAATGGATCAGTCTGATCGCTCAAAAGGTGCCTGAAATATGTTATTAATTAATTTTAAATAAAATAAATTGGTAAATTCACCTGGCAATAGTGGTTCGGTCTACAGTTTGTTTGGAACTGGGTAAAATAACTGGATCAGTCATTAATGTCGACATGATCGGATCCAGATATGAATCAGGAGCTTCAGCCAAAGCATCTTCATTCACTTTATATTCTTGGGCTTTGCGAGCGACTTTTTCCGCTAAGTCTTTTAATTCCCCCAATAATGGACCTCCGCCTTAACAGAAATATGTCTCAAAATTGCAAATTTGTTTTGCACAAGTCAACTTACCAACACGAAGCAATACATCCTCGGCCAAATTAAACAAATTAGGACTGTAAGAGCGTCCATCCTGGGACACTGCCAAACAAAAACCATCGCTTTCTTTCAAATTTACATAAATTTTAATGATTTGAAGAACGGTGCCCTTTGGATCAAATGCATATTCTTGTAAATTTTTAGCCTAAAAATGGTGATCAGAAAGTTAGTAATCACCGTAAAAACCAAATCCATTACTTACCTTGAAATTTTTTCTCTTAGGGCCAACAAGATTCAATAAAAAGTAATTTAACATAGCTGCTACTCTGTCCACTATAGTGGGGTGAGTAAAGACATAATTGATTTTCGACGTTAGCTTTTCCAAGGTAGTAATAGTGTCACGACCTAAAATGTTATCAAAACGTGCCATCATCCCAACATGGTGCATATAAGTCATATTTTGAGCTCTTTCTGGAAATCCTAGACGGTTCCAATCACCATTTTCTCTAAAAAAAAATAAAAATTCTATATACAATCAATTGCATGAGACGAAATGACATAGTGAGCATTTGGTACATCACAACTATGTTGAATTTTTACAGACCAAATCTCTCNGTATACCATGGTCTTATTGACGAAGAAAGGGAAGGTTTTCAATAGTTAAAAGCTTAATAACAGGGGTCTATAGCGAGGGTAGAAATCAAGGTTTCTTTTATAGAAGCATTAAATATTAGAGAAAGGGGAATGATAAATAGTTTCGCCCTGAACGCACCTTGTCTAGTTTCAAGGGGCGCACGCGTCTCAATTTTGCGCGTGCCGTGTTGCTACATCTACAACTTTTTCTGTAAATGTATACATACAATACATATATCGACAGTATAAGGAAAAATCATTGTGAATTTTACTATTTCGTTATATTGTCCAGATACACAACCTACTTAGAGTCTAAAGTGGTGACAATAAGTAATTTTTAGATGATACATTGCCAAAAAGTTAAAAGTATTTTACAGACTTAGAATATGTCTTTATTTTATCTAATTTTTTAAGAAAATATTATTGAAGAATATAATTTTTTGTGTATTTTTATTAGAACTGATCTAGATTAACAATTATTTATAAATGTAACAAACAATTCCATAAAATACGAAATTATGCCAACAAAACTTGAAAATATACAGAAAGATAAAAATAATTTTTGTTCTAATGGAAAAGAGTGACACACATAAACCAGAAAAAGTCTAGTTAAAATATCTTAATCACAACATTATTATTCTTTTTTATGAACAAAGACAATTAGACTAGGAATAAATGGTCCTCAAATCCGACATGACGACAAAAATGTATCTAATATTTCTTTGAAATTACAATAATATGACATTAAGTATTTTGGATCAATCGTTTTTTCCTTTCCCGAACCCAATCGTCAATTTCAGCTTTCAAGGTTGTATTTGGTATCACTTGATCCATTGAAAGAGGTGATCTATTGAATGGATCAGTCTGATCGCTCAAAAGGTGCCTGAAATATGTTATTAATTAATTTTAAATAAAATAAATTGGTAAATTCACCTGGCAATAGTGGTTCGGTCTACAGTTTGTTTGGAACTGGGTAAAATAACTGGATCAGTCATTAATGTCGACATGATCGGATCCAGATATGAATCAGGAGCTTCAGCCAAAGCATCTTCATTCACTTTATATTCTTGGGCTTTGCGAGCGACTTTTTCCGCTAAGTCTTTTAATTCCCCCAATAATGGACCTCCGCCTTAACAGAAATATGTCTCAAAATTGCAAATTTGTTTTGCACAAGTCAACTTACCAACACGAAGCAATACATCCTCGGCCAAATTAAACAAATTAGGACTGTAAGAGCGTCCATCCTGGGACACTGCCAAACAAAAACCATCGCTTTCTTTCAAATTTACATAAATTTTAATGATTTGAAGAACGGTGCCCTTTGGATCAAATGCATATTCTTGTAAATTTTTAGCCTAAAAATGGTGATCAGAAAGTTAGTAATCACCGTAAAAACCAAATCCATTACTTACCTTGAAATTTTTTCTCTTAGGGCCAACAAGATTCAATAAAAAGTAATTTAACATAGCTGCTACTCTGTCCACTATAGTGGGGTGAGTAAAGACATAATTGATTTTCGACGTTAGCTTTTCCAAGGTAGTAATAGTGTCACGACCTAAAATGTTATCAAAACGTGCCATCATCCCAACATGGTGCATATAAGTCATATTTTGAGCTCTTTCTGGAAATCCTAGACGGTTCCAATCACCATTTTCTCTAAAAAAAAATAAAAATTCTATATACAATCAATTGCATGAGACGAAATGACATAGTGAGCATTTGGTACATCACAACTATGTTGAATTTTTACAGACCAAATCTCTCGTAATTTGTTGTATTGAACTTTCGATAAAGGTATTATGAAAAATTGTAATATGACCCAGGATGTAAGATAATTTTTATGGTGACTCTCGAGGAATGGCCTTATCTCCCGTTTCCATAAATATCAATTTACTTATATTTCCAAATACACAATATACTGCCCATACAGGACGTCCCATAAATGTGAGCGTCTATCCGTATATTAAAAACTATAATTACAAAAATTTTGAAAACTAGCTCATATACTTGATGTGCTCTATTGACTAAAAATATATTTTATATTTTCGAGATGGCACCACTAACGATTATACCGAGAGTAGGTGTCAACTCGCTTATTTTAAATAGAACACTCTGTTATTACATCAAATCAAATTTCAAGACTACGGAAAATTACGAATATTTTTTATATTTAATGTTCCATACTTAAATTTTCCAGAAAAATAACAGTTGTAGTCATTAAAGTAGTTGCTAATGGCAAGTGACTGGGTATTTTGCAAAATTAAAATGTCATTTAATTAAAATAATAGCGGCACTTGTAAATTAAATAAACAAAGATTATATCAATTTGTTTATTATTTCTGCCGAGTGTACCAAGATATTAACCAGTAGGTACATGTCATACATTTGGTATTCATTATCCAGAAAAATCCAATATTCATCGGCAGTCCCTAAATGCAGACTACATAGTTTAGAATAACAACAATAAAAAAATGAAAAATTTCAGATAAATATCACTTTAATAGATGTTGAAAGTTTCGCCCTTGAACTTCTAAACACTTTTCGTTTCGTAGAATCAATTTCTCATAATCAGTTTTCGTTGTTGATAAGAGATCTAAATTATCAATTGTATTTCTCACTTTTTGCATGCAGTCTTCCACGGTTGTTAATGGACTAATATAAACTCGATTTTTAATTGTTCCCAAAATAAAAAAATCTAGAACTAACTTGTGAGAGGTCGAACGACTAAAAGTGGAGGGAGACAATACAAGTGACATCCATTATTCACAAGCCATTGGTCTTAAAATACTTCTTGCAATAACTTATTAACCAAATAACCATTATGAGGAGGTGCTTCGTCATGCTGATAAAATAATTATCTATGTTCTGCTAATGGCAAATTTTTAATGTTCATTTGCTTCAAATTCCTCAACATATTTAACCTTTAAATTCATAGCGTGACATATGTGGCATAACCAGATAAGAGTCCATAACTCTAATTACAAATATGTGTGAACGTACTTTTTCAATTAAATCGACAATATTGATCCTAATCCTCAGTTCAGCTGCGGCAGCGGCAGCGGCTCAATCGAAGTTGATTTGACAGAAATAAATATTATATTAAAAAAAAAAATAAATAAATAAAAACAATAAAAAAAATTAAAGACGCAAAATGTCTTAGAATTTCGCGCTGCACATGCCTGATTTTTTCCACATCAATCGGAAAGATCATGCATTTAAGGGTTAAATATCTTTCACCTACAGAAAACAACAATAATTATGCAAAAGAATTTTAAAATGAGATAAAAAAGACTATTTACCGTTTAAGTTTCCTTCACAAAAGTGTAATTTAAGAATCCTATCGTTTCGAATGAGATAAAAAACTTTGCAGTTCCAACTATCTTGAAAGATGTGGTAATGAAACTTATAGGAATTGTTATAATTCTAATAATAGAATTAAAAATACCATTTTTGTTAGATTTTGTCTCGTCTTTCGAAATAATATCACTGTGCTAGTTGCAAAATCCGTCAAGCGGGGCATCCGGGGGGAAAACTTAATTCGAGTACTCTGAATCCAATGGTACCAACCATTTGTCAAGGTTAGCTCTTGTTTTCGAGATATTTGAAATTTAAACTTTTGGTTCGAAGGACCCAAGAAAACGTTATTTTTTTCATATATTGATCCCTCATTGAATTTGATTCGATGAATATCAATCGAATAAACATCGCATCGACAAATACACATTTAATAGAAACTATATGAAGTAAAATTTAGGTACCTTTTGAAAAAAGCTCAAAAGAATGAATTTGATATGTCAAATAGACATGTATTGTCAATATTAATAAAATTTTTAGCGTTTTTATTAAGGTTGTAATAGCAATCATTTTTCTTCATATAGTTTCTATTAGATGTGTGTTTGTCGATGCGATGTTTATTCGATTGATTTTCATCGAATCAAATTCAATAAGGGATCAAAATATGACAAAAATATCGTTTTCTTGGGTCCTTCGAACCAAAAATTTAAATTTCAAATATCTCGAAAACAAGAGCTAACCTTGACAAATGGTTGGTACCATTGGATTCAGCGTACTCGAATTAGGTTTTCCCCCGGGTGCCCCTTCTGACGGAAAAAAAATCCGTGATTCTAGCACAGTGTATTTTTCAAAAATATTAAATTTTTAAAATCACATTAAAGAATTTCCACCACACAAAAAGTTTCCAAAACAGGGTTTTTCTTAAGGCCCCCAAAGAGCAGTCTAAAAATGAACATTTCAAAAATTTCTCGAACATGTAAACTAAGTTTTAACTTTGAATTTTCATTATACAAAATTTGAACAAAATCAGTCGAAAATTACGGATAACAGAATTTTTTCGGCGGTTGCTCTAATTTTGTCCATTAGTGTATATTCATTATTGTTTTTTTATAAATCGCTACTTCGTCAGCTTCAAAAATCAGGAACTATATGAGAATGTTAAATTTATCTTACGTGTTATACGGGACTTTTTATCGTATTATATCAGTACTAGTCGTAATTTTTTAGTCGCGTTATACAAATTCGCATTTTACAGGAACGCATTATACGAAAGTCCACTGTATATATTTTTTTAGAATTCTACGTTTTTAATAAATTTAATAGACAACTTGTCTTATAGACTTGAAAATATCCTAAAATTACAGTTTCCATTATTTCGTCGTCAACGACAGATTTGGTTCTTCTATAGATGGTATAGGTATAACAGATCTACCAGTTTTAAAATTATTTATTATGCGTTTAAAGACTTTTGGTGACGACTTCCGGTTTTACCAAATGTGTGACAAATTCTGGTTAACATAATGTTACACTCACCAGAAATAATAAACAAATTGAGATAATCTTCGTTTATGTAATTTACGTGGGACGCCATTATTTTAATTAAATGACATTTTCAACATGATTTGTTGATTGTTTCGGGCAAGCATGGCTAACTTAATCACCATCGAAGCCATTTAAAACAAAGCAATTAATTAATAAACATTGAAAGGTGTTTTTTGTTTGTTTTTTTTAATAAAATGAAAATGGTTAGATTTAGGTATAGACAATTGAATTGAAAATAGTACTTATTTTTCGTGCTAAATACATAGGTATTTGTTAAAAAAATAGAAATTCCTGTGTAAAAAAATGAAAGAAACGATTTTTTTTAAAATTTTTCAAAGACAATTTTATATGAACTTTCTGGACAACCTGTATGAAGGAACATGATTTTAGTTACTGATTCAAATAAAATAAAGTTATATTCTACCACAGTACAAAATTTCATTGCAAATAAGTATACATAAATAAATTTTGTACTGTGGTAGAATATAACTTTATTTTATTTGACAGTCAAATATGCCAAAAAGAAACTGAAATTTTTTTGGGGGTTGTAAAAGTGAGAACCAAAAAAAAATTTAGTGACCCACGAGGTGGTACTAAAAAAGAAAATTAACAAAATTCGACCCAGTACCCCAAAAAGGTTCGCCATCACTGGTCTAGATTGTTCAAAAGTGTTCAAAAAGTCACCGCATCCTGACACTTGCGGCCAAAAATCTAGCCCAAGTATCAAAACGGTCATAATGGCCGTTGTGGCAGTCAACCTGTTAATGACTATAACTGTAATTTTTTTTCAAGAATTTTAAATATCACAAAAACCGCAAAATTTAAACATGGAACATTGAATATAAAAAATGATTATCATTTTCCGCAAGTTTGAAATTTGATTTAACATAATATATAAGGTATTCCATTTAAAATAAATATGAGCTGACAGTTACTTTTGGTATAGTTAGTCGGCTAGTAACGCTATCTCGAAAATATAAAATATGTTTTTAACCGATAGGGTATGTCAAGATAAGTGTTAATTTTCAAAATTTTTCTAATTATAGTTTTCAATAAACGGATAAATACCCATATTAGTGGGATATAGCTAGGTAATCCTTACAAAGAATTAAACTTACAATGCAGTTTGCATTCCTTTGAGCTTGGCCATATTAGTGAGTGATTCGTCCAACAAAAAGATGGCGTCATTTATTAACAAATTAACAAAGCGTAAAAACAATGGAGGATGAACTGCTTCCATATTGGCCTCGGCATCTGCGCCCAAAGCCCTAAACATGAAAAATTACATACAATAACTTTTCTCTGTTCGATTAACTCACTTGAAACATTCAACTTGTTCGGGAATTTCCCATAAATAGTCAAAGACTGCATACATAGGTCTCCGATACTTGAATTTCTGTTCAAATTCAACACTTTGTCCAGTCATTTCAATGCCCACAAATACGCTCATGAGCATTTTTGTTATTTCCAATCTATGCGGATGTCGTGTAAAAATCATTTCTCTTTGAAAGCTGCCTACGTTATCTGGCACGTGTTCGTCTTTATGATGCGGTAACAATGATTCCAGACCTTCTGCTAATCGCGCTCGTACATGTGGATTCTTCATATGCTCTGGTGAACCCATAAAGATCAACAGAAATGTTAGAATTGGTTCCATTTTCTCATAACCGACTTCTTCAAAGGTTCTCAAACTGTAGCGTCGCAAAAAAATTAAATAAGAAACTACGTTTTCAACAAGAAATTCAGGAATGCATTTCAAAGTGTTGGGAATCTTTTCCGGTAATGGGAACGTCACAGTTCGTTCTTCTAACGGAGCATATGTGGCAATAGTGTTTTCCAATTGGTCGAAATTTGTTTTTAAAGCAACCTGTGTTAACCAATAGCAGGTAGCCGCAATAAAGTTAAACATGTCCTTTTGGAATTGCGGTTCGGACAAAACACATTTAAAGGAAAGGAACCTGTAATTAATGTTACATTTAGAATATACAGGATGGCTTATTAATATGAGAAAGTCCAACATCTTAGAAATTTAGTAGAAAATGTTTAATATAAGCGTTTTGTCTTTAAAACTTGCGCATTTTAAAATTATTTTCAAATGTACCATGTACCAGGTCCGCTATAAAAGTGCGGTAATACCAAATAATATTTTTTATTCTATTCTTTTTTTTAAATGGTACCAACAAATTTTCTGCAGCCATTTCAATTCAGTTTTAACTTCAGTGTATTATGTGATAATTTTTTTTAATATTTTTGTAAACTTTACCGACTTAATCGATTTCTTGTTATTTTATTGGGAAATTTGCTACCAAAGACTCCAATTTTTTGAATAATACCAATCACAACACTAATTCAAGTCTACATTTTTGGAGATTGTAATTATAATATTGTACAATCGAAATGTTTTCATATTGTACAGGGTGTCTCAAAAATTATGTCCAGTACAGTGGTTTTCACTGTGTATATTAATTCACTATTTTGTAGAAAATCTTAATCTTTAAAAATCTGCATTTGCAATTTCTAATTTAAAATAAAGAGTCTTTTAGTTATTTCATATTTTATGAAAAAATTGTATTACTTTCTGATTTGATAAGTTTGCCAACACTTAAAATATTAAAAATTCATGGATGAAAATAAAAAAAATAAAAAAATAAATCAGTTGTTGAGTGTGGCTTCCATTTACATGTAAACAGGTTTCAATATGTCTTTTGGATGACACGTTTGCATTATTTAACATATAATTGTTAATGTTTTGAAATACTTAAACAATTCATTACTTCATATCATCTTTCGTTGTTAGAGGAATTATGTACACTTCTTTTTTGACATAACCCTATTGAAAAAAATCCATTTTGTTAAATCTGGTGATTAAGGTGGCCATCGAAATTATCTATCCCTTTCGATCCACCTATTTGGAAATTCATTATTTAAATTAATTGCTCCAGTATGGTAAACAAGAGCTCCATCATGTAAATAACACGTTTTGTTTTTAAGCTCAGCGAATCTACAAATTTTAGACATTTATTTTGTAAGAAATTGAAATATACAAATGTCCAGTTACTTGGTCTTAAAAAAAATAAGCTCCAATAACATAATATCCAATCATGTCACCCCGAGTCTTTGACCACTAGAGAACCTATTCTAATGACATGTGAGTTTGTTGTGGGTGCATAGTAATAAAATTTATATCTGTTTATGATTCCATTTTTCTGAAAAGTGGCTTTATCAGCAAAAAATAAAAATTACAAAAAAATATTATCTTCTTATGAACTTTACCTTGAGCTTATTGTCAAAAGATAACAATTGTCAATTTTCACAATTTTCCTCACTTAACTTTTGCCTAAGCTGAATAGCATATGAATGCATATTGTTTTTCAATAAAATTTTTTTGATTGTAAAACAGAAAATGTCTATTTCATTTCAAATTTCTCTTTAGAATATATAAAGATTTTCAGTTACTTTCACCTAAATTTGTATTTTGATTTCTTCTGTAAATACGCGTTAGGATTTTTAATAAGCTATATTTCGTGTCGAAGATAATCGTTGCAATAAATTTTCAAACGCTTCTTTCTAGAAATAATAATTTATAAAGCTTTATCGGAAATAAATAATTTTTCTCACCCGCGCTCAGTACGAATATCACATCTATCAATTCTTCGATAGTCAAATTCATTATTATTTAATGAATTCAAAATCAGAAACAAAGAACAGTAATTAAGCCAAATAGCAACTAAATTTTAACAAAGCTATTATAAACATTAATATTTCATAAAATTGATTCTAATTTCATATATTTAAATTATGGTCAGCTTATCAAATCATGAATACAATTTTTTTCACATAACATGAAAATCTCAAAAACTGTTCATTTTGGAATAGGAACTCGTAATTACGAGTTTGTAAAGGTTAAAATTCGATACACAATAATGTAATAATATCCAAATTGTTCTATTAGAAAAAAAAATTTTTTTACACTTGAAATCAATGAACATAATTTTTGAAACACCCTGTACAATATGAAAACATTTCGATTGTATAATATTATAATTACAATTTCCAGAAACGAAGACTTGAATTGGAGTTATGATTGGTATTATTCAAAAAATTGAAGTCTTTGGTAGCATATTTTTCAATCAAATAACAAGAAATCGATTAAGTCGGTAAAGTTTACAAAATGTTAAATGTTAAAAAAAATTATCACATAATACACTGAAGTTAGAGCTGAATTCAAATGGCTACAAAAAATTTGGTGGTACCATTTAAAATAATATTATTTGGTATTGCCACACTTTTATGGCGGACCCTGTACATTTGAAAATAATTTTTAAATACGTACTGTTTAATGACTAACAATTTTTATATTAAATATTTTCTTATAAACCCCACATTTACTAAAATATTGGACTTTTTCACATTAATGCACCTACTAGGCATGTAAATATTTAAAATTAATACTAAAGGATCCTATTCCTGTTCAATCGGTAATCTGTCCGTGGACTGATTGTTTCGGTCGGACGGAATTATCAGTTCTCAAACCATACATGCTGATGAACACAGAATAGGAACCTTAAATGTATTATGTTCCAGATCAAACTCGTTTTAGGACAAACTAGTTTTACCTAGGCTAAACTTTAGTCAAAACTAGTTTGTTCTAAAATCGGGTTTAGCCGCTAACAAACGTATGTCTTACTTTGTGTATTCTGCCATGAGTCTTTGATTGAGAGCTAAGGCAACGTCTGAATTTGGACCTGCCTGTTGAACGGCATCCTTATAAGCTTTTTCTAAACGACCGATTTCCTAAAATTCAAACAGTAACTGTCAAAAACTCAGAAAATTCAACACTCTTCTTACGTGATTCACACTCATCATTTGATCAACCAGAAGTCGAAATGACAAATCAATAGCTTTATGAGCCATGAAGAAGCTTTCAGTGATAAAATTATATTTTTCTACTGTTTTGCGGGTTTCTTCAGTTTCGTTTCTCGAATCGACTGGAATGAAACAAGTTTCCGAAGAAAGTCCATACATGTGGACCCCTCGAGCAGCTGTGTTAGAGGCATCGTTTACAGTTGGTACTGCCGGATATGTAGGATCAACTTTTAAAATTTTTCCATCTTTGTAGTTTTCACAAAATGGATGACATAATCTTAATAAAATAGCAGAAAAATTTAGCATAAAACCATCCGAAACTTGTGTGTTATTTTCATTGGGTGAATTCAAATTTCGAGGTGCTTGTTGTGCATTCCACAATTTCCCTCTCTCCACATTATATTTCAAACAGCCTCCGATCCAAGTTAATACTTTGTTTTTGACTATGTTGTTCCTTTTTAGTAACACTAGTAGGAATTGATGGACATGGTCATTGAGCTTGTCTTGACTGCACCAAAGAATACTTTCTATTCGGCTATTCCCCGCCTAAAATATACAAATGACATGATTTGTAAGAGAAACATGAAATTTACCTGGTCCAAAGGGTTAGTGAAATGTTCACATGCCGTTTTGGGATCTTTTGGTAAAATTGTCAAATTAAATAGGGCCCCAATGGGGGTATTGGCATACTCAGATCCTTTATGTAGCTTATAGGGTACACAACAGTCCATAAAGATTTCAGCCAAGTAGTCATTGGAAGTAAACACATTGAAATAGTTAAAAATATTGTAGTCCAAGGTTATTAAAGAGTTTTTTAGCAATTCTGCAGTAACATTCCTGTTCATTTGGTCAATAAAAGATGTTAAAATTATATCATCTAGAAAATACTCAACACTATAATCCAGATAATAGTAATCGTTACGTTAATTTACCATTATTTTCTTCATCAAGCATCCTTCTGGCGGCATCTACAAAAAACGTATCGTACTGTGGACCACCTTCTTTCAATAAATCAATCATTTGCAGTTCTAAATTCAGTTCAGGAAAAATATCAGGTTGAAATATGGCAGTAGAAACATTTTGAATAATTTTATCTTTCAAAGCAAGACGATTTCCAGCTTTCAAGTGTAAATTTGCATGCAACTTTACATAGCATTTATACAAGTATTTAATCGGCAGTACTTCCACTGCATGCAAATTCCTTAAGGCAAGACGTTTGTTTGCAGACAATATTGGATTTTCCTTTTGACACATAAGCAATCGTTCGAATAATGCTTGATCTATATTCTCCATAGTCAAGACTGTTGTGCCCAGTTCCTTATAAACCTCTTCCAGGTAAAGAAGCTTTTATTGAAAAATAACAAATGTTTAGGCTTTTAAATCAAATTATTAGTTTAATACTAACTTCTTTCGTTAGAGTTGCTTTCTCGTTTAAGGTAAAATTAAAAATTTCTTCCAATTGATCATTCAGAGATGGTTCTGTGGGCTCAATATGTTCGTATCCATCCTGACTGGTGGCTCTGAATAGTGAAGCAAAAGGGTTAGCAGAAGACATTCGTCGTGGTAAATGTGGCTCCATTTTGACGATTTTGAGATGCGTTAAAGGTCCCGAGCAAGTTACAAGGATTTGAAATTGTTCATGTTTTCATGACGTTTTTGCAGTTTTGAGTAGTCATACAACTGTCAAAGACAGCTGATTTATGACACATGGCAGCATTTTTAGGTTATATTAGTTTTTCTTCTTGTTTTTAATACAATCGTTGAACATTTGAAAAAAATATAAATTCAAACTTTCATATTCAAATTTATATTTAGATTCAAGCAGCGCAAGAGCGGAGTAGATTACTGTAAGGTACGTTTGGATAAAACGAAGAAACAAGTGAATGTGTTTACATCTGAGACATTTAATGAAATCTTCTGAGTATATTCTATCTATTTTAGTGTAATAGGGCGTAATCTGATATGCGAGTGAGATAGACATAGTATTATTACTCCATATTTGAGATTGATAGCGTAAACTGACGTGTAATTACTAATCAGCCGATTTGCATCAAAATTCACGTAGTTTATCGCAATAAATATTTTTCCAACACCGTTAATAGATATACGATTTTGTAGTCCTTTTGATACAGTTTCATCAATTTCCAGACGTTAAAAGTGCCCAAACCGAAACGAATTGAAAAAATGCCACCAGAAACGCAATACAATTTAAAAAGTCCAGGTAAACAAATTTATTTTTTTTCTGAATAGTTCTAGATTAGTTATCATTAAGTCCTGCAGCTTTATAATAACATATTACAGGTGTTAAGAGACTAATGAGAGAAGCCATTGAGTTGGCAAACCCTACTGAAGAATATTATGCTGCCCCATTAGAGGACAACCTGTTTGAGTGGCATTTTACTGTTAGAGGACCTCCAGAAACAGAATTTGAAGGTGGATACTATCACGGCAGGATCCTATTGCCAGTTCAATATCCCATGCAACCGCCCAATATAATTCTTCTGACTGTAAGTTAAAAATTAGCAAATAAACACAAATTTGAACGAAATTGTTTAAAGCCCAATGGACGATTTGAAGTGAACAAGAAAATTTGTCTATCCATATCTGGTTATCATCCAGAAACTTGGCAACCGTCTTGGTCAATACGTACTGCTCTTTTAGCTTTAATAGCCTTTATGCCATCAAAAGGGGCTGGCACCATAGGTTCACTGGATTATACACCTGAGGAAAGACAAATATTGGCTAGGAAATCCATATCTTGGGAATGCCCTACTTGTGGAAACGTTGCCGATAAGCTTCTTAAAGCCAAAGCTAGTCCTACATTGACTGTAGAAGAAAGTTCTATGTTAGAAACCATTGCTTTGAAGGTTTGCTTAAATTTTTTTGCATTGAGGGCTTTTTTACAGTATACATTACAGGCTGAAGAGGATGTTAATCGGAAGGAAGCAAAATCTACAGAAGAACCGGAAGGACTTCGAGATAATGCTAATAAGGTAAAAATTTCTCTTAAAAAGTGACAGTCATTATTAATATGATTTCAAACAGGTAGAGATGCAAGCAACCCCTTTTACGCTACCACAAAACGATGCCAATAATGGTCAAAATTCATCATTGAGACAGAGAAATATACCAAATATTACTCTGGTTCAACAAGATATTACCAATGATATTTTGGAAACAAGTAATGAACGAAATAAACGGTTAGTAAATACGTAATATGGCTTTAAGGCATTAATTAACCCTTTGCTTTTTTCAGGGATATATTTTGGATTGTTGTCATCTACGTAATAGTTTTTCTAATAATGATCCTGATCATACGAAGAGTTTTCTTTTTTTAGTCAGAATTTGTAGCATTTTGATAAAAACCAAAGTAGTATATACTCCTGGTCAGTGGCCTTGTCTAATTGTCCATTTTGACCTTTATCAGTTTGACTTCAAGTATGCAAGGACAAAAACATCGATTCGTTGTAACGGCGTTATGGAAAATGACTTGTTAGAGCACTTATATTATTTGGCTAAAAAGAACTTTTTTTTAATTAAGTCAGCCATAATGTTTTATTTCTAGTAGAAAGCTGTATAATTGAGGCTTTAACAATTATTAATTTTAACATTTTCTTTAGGAAATTAAAAAAATAAATTAAATTTGCTAATTAATTTGAAAATTTGTCATTTTTCTTAGAATTAGCACATTTTCTGCAGTTAAAAATCATATTAAATGGTCTTGTATACTAACATTTAGTTATATACAGTGTATTATAAAAACACATCAAACGTACATCATTTTTTCGTTATTAATCAGTATTATACAGTGAAAACCAGTTGTTGATATAGTATTTTTAATATTTTTCGTTGAAGATGCTGGAAAGATGACTTTTCTTTAGTTCAGACTTTATGGAACACATTTAAAGAAAAATTTGTTGATATTTCAAATAAACAATGTTTTATATGTTTGCTTTTTTTTATTTCAACATTTGTGCCAATATTACAAAAATATAAAAGCGACTAGAAAAAGTGAGATCAAATATTGATTATTCATTCAATATCCACAATACAAACCCCGTTTTGTTTCTTCTCGCGACAATCATTTGCCTCTTGAAATTTAGAAGTTTCACTATAAAATGACAGCCTCAAGCACTCGTCTGCTATGCCCGTGTTATTTTCATTGATTATAAACACCCTGCCAGCGGCACTTTGAATATTGCGTTTAGGATTTCCTGTTGATGGAATGAATTCTTTGGCTCGTAACGAATTTGCAGGAGCTGTTTTGTTTCGACGAATTTTAGCGCTTTGAGAACGTCTCAATTCGTCTTGTTTTTGAAGTTGATGTTTGACTATTTGTAGGGCACTTCTAGGCCGCTCCTGCTGTTCCGAATAATTATTGACGAAATAGATTTCTGGAAATGTTATTGAGGAACTTGAATTGGTCCTAGTAACGTCATTAGCGGACTCTTCAGGGTTTAGATAAAAAGGTAACAGTTCTGCAGTGTTTTTAATGGGGTCATTGGTTTTGGACATGTACTCGGAGAGTGTTTCAATGGCATCTGGATCGTTTTTAGGACTTGAGGCAGTTTGGCGTTCAACTCTAATACGGGCAATTTTCTCGACAAGTTCTTGTTTATCTTTGATTTCCTGTTCCACAATATCTAATTCTACGCGTAAATTTAATTGTTGATAGTGCTTGTCAATGTAATTAACTATCCATTCGTATCCTTCTCTTATTCCAGGATCTGTTTTAGTATAATTTGTTTCACTCGCACAACAACTCTGTACTAAAGTAGGACATTTATATTTATTAACCATTTCTTCAATTTGAAGACATTCAATGATATCGATTTCGTCTAATGCACTTTCCTGGTCTTGTTTGTTAGCTAGAATCAGTAAAGGTTTTCCAGTGATTTTCTCATTGCTTAAAATTTCCTCAAGAACTTGTCGAACTTCTTGAAAACGACCCATATCACAGGAGTCTATCACGAAAATAATTCCATGGACATCAGTAAAATATTTATGCCAAATGCCTCTAATATTAGAGCCACCCCCTACGGAAATACTTTAAATTTTAAGAAACTACCTAATTTAAAACTTGATACAAACCTAAATCAAAAATTTTCACATCATAATGTAAATATTTCAAATCTATTACGGAAAATCCTACGGTAGGAACAGGAGAATAAATGGGATCTCCGGCTAGGCCTCTGGCAGTCACCGTTTTCCCAGCATTATCTAGACCTACCAGTAGTAAAGCCAATCTTTGTCTTCTGAAACAAAATTCAATAGTTGAAATACAATAGAACAGATCAAGATAGGAATTTTACCGTTTTAATCTGCTTTCTTGACAACAATTGTTCCCCATAACAAATAAACTGTGATCATTTCAGAATGAAGTTAATAGTTATTTAACCACTAAGCGTATTAATGGAGACGATAAACAAACAAGATAGTATACTATAACGCGGTCGCTGCACTCACGCGTTAATAATTTTAATTAATCTATTGCCGATTAATACACGAACTGGTTACAACTTTTTTCGTCGATCAAATTTAAAATAAATGTACATAATTTGGTTATGAACCTAAACAAAAATTAAGAATTCAAGTTTAATGTTATTTTGATATTTTCTTGACAATTTGTAAAACGTTAGTAGTAAGGTTAGAATGAAACTGTGTTTATAAACAACGAGGTTAGGACAAGAGTGCGTTTATGAATATTAATCAACAATATTTTGACCTTGACCTTTGTAGGTGTATATGTTGTAGTCACTTAGGCTCGATATTATAGGTTCGAGTTAACTCGGATATTCGAGTTAACCCTAGAATTATCAGAGTTACTTACCCCAGAATTAAATACCTTTCAAGTAAGGGTTAACTCGCGGGTCCGGGTGAGTTAATTTTGACGTTTGTCATTTCGTAATTTTTTTTATTAATAAATAATTGATTTGTCTGTGCGTGTCATTAGGTTTTATAATAAATTTTTACTAATAATATTGTTATTAAAAGTATTTTCATTTTCCCAATTCTTTTTAGTTCTAGTTCTATTTTGGTATCACCTGTGCAAAGTCAAAATAAGTTTCAGTTTTAGATGGATAATTTTATAATTTATGGCTTTAACTTATAATTAAAAATAACTTATAAATCGTAACATTTTACAGAACTGTGGAACAAGATATTGTTGATATTTTCAATGAAATATTATCAGATGACGAAGAGATGATAATATCGATAGTTTTATCGAGCGACTTCGCGTACCGCGTACTTTTCATCGAAAATATAAATATTTGGACTGAGAATGAATTTTTGGAAATGTTTAGAATTTCCAAAAGATGTTTCCTATTTTGGAAACAGTTGGACCTAGAGTTGAACGAAATACTTTTCAGTATGATTTGCTTTATTAACTTCTATTTACAATAATAACACTGTGCTAGAATCAAGGACTTTTTTTCCATCAAGCGAGGCAACCGCGGGAAAAACTTAATTCGAATACGCTGAATCCAATGGTGCCAACCATTTGTTAAGGTTAGCTGTTGTTTTCGAGATATTTGAAATTAAAATTTTTGGTTCGAAGGACCCAAGAAAACGTTATTTTTTTATATTTTGATCACTTATTGAATTTAATTTTACGAAAATCAATAGTATAAACATCGCATCGACAAACATACATCTAATAGAAACTATATGAAGAAAGATTAATTCAAATAATATTAATATAATAATCTTAATATTTATTTAGATTGACAACACATGGCTATATTTGACATTTCCAAAATAGTTTTGAGTTTTTTGTAAAAAGCTACGTTGTTGAAAAATGTACTGCGCGCATTTTAATCGACTTTATAAAATCAATTACATATTTCAAAATATCAAAAATGGATAAGTGTTCTAAATTCAATAAGTGATCAAAATATGAAAAAAATAACGTTTTCTTTGGTCCTTCGAACCAAAAACTTAAATTTCAAATATCTCGAAAACAACAGCTAACCTTAACAAATGGTTGGCACCATTGGATTCAGCGTACTCGAATTAGGTTTTTCCCCCGGGTGCCCCGCTTGATGGATTTTGCAACTAGCAGTGTACAGTAAACCCTCGCCGTTCGCGAACTTATTGTTCGCGGTTTTGCGTATTCGCGATTCCATAATATGCACCTATTTTTACCGATCGGGGAAAAATTTCTCGGCATCTTTATTTAAAATAGACATGCCGCCGTCGCGTACTTCAAAAGAATATGAAACAATTCGGCCGCTTCTTCGTTTATGGCAATACTTGTACGTACCTCTCAATATTTCTCACAAAAAAATCAATTTCTTTGGTCCATTTACCGACACTAAACAAAAATAAAGACACCGACATATTAAAATTAGTCTAAAAACTAAACTCTGTGAATTATTAAAACCTTC
>JABRWK010000041.1:496379-521336 GCA_013372445.1 Hypothenemus hampei
CACAGAGTAATAATCATACAGAGGCATTACTGAAACGTCAACCGTCAAACGAAGTGGGATTTAATGTCATTCTTTGATTTTCCCACATGCTCTGTTGCCAAGTTTCATAGGATTTAATTAAGTTTGAATAATAGTTAAGTTCTCGAATGAAATCCTGTACCGGTAAGCACCATACTGATTGGTTAAAAACAGTTCGAAACCGTTCTAGAACTGCCTTTGACCAATTAGCATGGCCCTTACCGGTTGAGGATTTCATCCGCGAACTTAACTATTATTCAAACTTAATTAAATCCTATGAAACTTGGCAACAGAGCAAGTGGGAAAATCAAAGAATGACATTAAATCCCACTTCGTTTGACGGTTGACGTTTCAGTAATGCCTCTGTATGATTATTACTCTGTGGCATGAATATACCAGAAGAGCTACAAGTTCTACGAGATTAGGTTGGGTAATTATCTAACGACAGGCCCATTGTATAATAATAATAATAATAAGAAGAAGAAGAAGAACGAAAGGACTAATTGGTTAATTTCCAATAAATCAGAAGAGACGAAGAAGAATGGGTTCAGTTGTTATATGTTTTGATTTCTTGTAATAAAGTTTCTTTTAAAAATGATTCGCGGATGTTAACTAAGAATGTCAAATATTATTGCAGTAAGTTTGAGTCTCACCCTAACAGTAATTCCTATATTTTTAAGGTATTTCGTTAAAAAACATTACGAAAAACTGTTAAAAGATCTCGATCAACCTGACAATAACTGTTATTACGAATGTGTCTTTATCGATTACAAAAATTTCTATTGCAAACCCCATTTAATTAATCGACAAGAATGTGGAGATCATTGTTCCTATACCCAATTAAAGCGTTTGTTGCACTACATTACCAGTGCCAAAAAGAGCGTTAGTATGTGTATGTATACGTTAACGTTAAGGCAAGTAACCGAGGAACTGGTTAAAGTGAGTCAAAAAGGGGTGACGGTTCGGCTGATTACTGACAAAGTTATGGCTAAAACAACACCCGTCCAGTCCAATTTGAATCATTTAGCGAAATATGGTAGTTTTTGAATAATTTTCTATCAAAAAGTTTTTAAGTGAAATTTTCAAAATTTCTAGGGATAAATTACAAAGTGTCACGTTCAACGAATGAAATGATGCACCATAAGTTTTGTTTAATCGATGAAAAGGACCCCCAAACTGCCAAAGTGTTCTTTGGAACCATAAACTTGACTGCTCAAGGATTTTGTAAAAACTTCGAGTCCCTTATTTATACGAACGACAAGAACATCATTCAAAGACTCAGCACTGAATTTGAACAACTTTGGTTGTCGTTTTAATACTCAAATTTCTCTTAGCAATAGTAATATATATTTCTTTTGTTAATTACATATACAAAAATGGAATTTTTAGGACTGCAGTAGTTAACATAATACTTGTAAACGTTTAAATAATAATCACATAAATAAACAAATTTTTTTGTTAAAACACTATCTTTCTAAACTACTGAATAAGCTTCAGGAGCAGTCAGTCTTTCAAATTTCCTTACATATCAGTACCATTATTTGTTCTAAATTATTCCGGATGCGAGTAGAAGATGTGTGAACTATAAGCTGCCTCAGTTCCAAAGCGTTTCTTGCAAAATGGACAGGGAAAACGCGAACCTTCGCACTGATTCTTCTTATGGAAATACAAGTGGGACTTATTTGAGAAAGCTTCCCAACAACTTGAACACTTGTAAGACCTATTGTCATCGGCAGGGCTTAGGTTCGAGGACATCATAACAAATCCAGTTTGACTGTTACTATCTCTATTTGGTTGATTCGTTGGTGCATAAGGTCCTTGATAACCACCAGCATTTTTAATAATGTTACCCCCTTGGGTTCTATAAGCTTCACCATTAGACCGTTGATTACTGGGCGATTTTTCTACCCCCTTTTTAGTAACCAAACTGATATTTGGATTATTTTGCACTAATTTTAGAATGTTCGGATTCAATTGTGGTTTTTTCACTATAGGAGTCAACGAAACTTCACCTCCGCCTAACTCGCGAGGCACTGAGGTGGTAGGAAAATTTTGCGGCGGGGAAGGAGATCTTTCATGTCCCTCGTGAATTTCAACCATTGGTTCAAAGCTGTCAACAGGTTCCTCTTTAATCTGTAATTTTCAGTGTTAACAGAAAAATTGTTTCAAATTAAGTTACCAGACTGACTCTAATATCTTCATATTGAGGGTAGTTGTTCTGTTGTTGTGCCCTTTGTTGCAATTGCTTCTGTCGCATCATTTGCTTGTGTTGATTATGGATTTGTTGTTGTTGTATTGCGGCCTTTTGCATTTGATAGTTGTGCTGCTGTTGCTGTTGAAGTCGTTGTTTTAGGATATTCTTCATGGAAATGTTTTGCATTAAATTAGAACTACGGTAAAGAGACTTACACTTACATGTTGCACCATCATTTGATGTCCCGAACCTCCAGAATTGGGTGAACCTTGAGTCTCCCCTTTATGAATCCTCATGTGGCTATTTCTGGAATAGATGGTTGGAAATGGAGTTCCACAAATATGACAAATAAAACTCTGTGGTGGTCCAGCTACTGTTTCATTTAAGATTTGCTTTGGAATATAAACCTCATCCTACCAAAAATGAAAAACAATGAACTTTTCTTTCAAAATGAATATTAAAATTACCTTATAGGGACCAATATCCCTAACGCAATTTCTAACTGGACGTCCTGTTGAACTGAACACTTCACCATTGGTCCGTTTCTCGAGTCCAGGTTCTTGTTTGATTTTAATTTGTGTACTACCTTTTGGTGTTCCATTGCTGATGGCTCGATTAGGAGAGGGTGTATAGTTATTATAATCACAATTTCTGCTGTGAGCATTGAATTCATCCAACTTGAAAAATACTTTGTAGCATTTCCTACAAAAGTACGCTTGGTTCTGGGTTTTATTCTGAGGTGACGTAACGTTGGAATCTTTGGGCTCCTCTTTGATTTTAACACTCACAAAATGTTGGGGGGTTTGAGGTGCCGAATTGGGAAGTCGGTTTCTGTCATATCCACCCTTGGTTATCACAGGCGGGGATGAATAATCCTCGAGTCTTATCTAAAAAAAAACATTAATTTTTCAGGGAAAACTGATCATATGTGTAGAATAACTACCTCTCTAGGCTTTTCAGGTTCTCCTGGATTCACTCTTTTAACTTTATCCGGCTGGATAACTTTTGGCATAGTATTATTCACTTTACTGGCAGTGAATATCTTCTCGGATATTGAATCTTTTCGTTTCCGATGCATTTTAATATGTTCATCAAATCTATGTCTTTGTTTGTTAAATCTCATGCCACAATACTTGCACGTGTAATGACAAGCGAATGAAAAATAATGACTTTCGATAGCCCAATTGTCTTTAAAACAGAATCTACACAACGGACAAAAGCGTTTAGTCTGTCCACCAATTCTCATACACTGATAAAAGGCTTTACGCTCCTCTTTGGTATAATCTCCCAAATAAATTCCATTCACCATCGGTTTCATATTCACCAACACAATCTCGTCCTTTTTCGACACTGTAACAGACCGATCGAGCAACAATTCCACATCTTTAGATTCATCAACTATTGAATGTTCATTAT
This sequence comes from Hypothenemus hampei, assembly GCA_013372445.1. Classification (NCBI taxonomy): domain Eukaryota; kingdom Metazoa; phylum Arthropoda; class Insecta; order Coleoptera; family Curculionidae; genus Hypothenemus; species Hypothenemus hampei. Next base: position 500,008 of record JABRWK010000041.1, read on the forward strand.
TGTCGTCAATATCATCGATGGTATCTTCTTCACACACAGTTTCATCGAATAATGTTAACCATTTGTTTCGAACTTCGGCGTGCGGATGATCGTCGGGCCAAGGTTTCGGATTATCGATTCGTTTGTCCATTTCCACATTGATATGGTCCGTTTCGTGAAGGGCGAGTAACTTAATATTTTGAAAATCTTGATCGCAAATTTTACATCTGCAGGCGGTCGATACCTTGTTGTATGGTAACGCTTCATATTCGGGAACATTTTGGGTGTTAATGCAATTCAATGTTGCTTGCAGAAGACTTAGAGGTTCGTAAGTGAAAGTAGGTTCTTCCTTAAATAATTCTTCACATTTGCTTTTAATTAATTCGACTCGTTCTTGCTCTTTGATTAAATCTTCATTGTTTTCTTCATTGTCAGATTCAACGTTTGATTGGTCACTACTCTCTTCCGAACTGCCCTTTACCAATCCTCGTTTGCTCAATTCCTTGTCGATCTCTTCTTGGATTTCTATAGAAGATTTATCGATTCGTCTTCGTTTGGATATCTGTTCCTCTTGGGACTCGTCCGATTCGAGTTCGCTAACCATTTCAGCATCTTCAGAATTTGACATTTCCTCATCTTCTAAAGAAATAAAAAAAATAGTATTTTAATTCGTCCTGAAGTGCAATTTGATATATTAAACACAAGAAATTGTACTAAAAAATCATGCCGCTTAAGAAAACATTTAAGGTTAAACACTAATCGTGCATTTAAAGCTACGCTAGTGATTAGCAGTGTTTTACCTCCTGCATGATATTCAGGAGAACTGCTACCCAAAGAATCATCGAAATCTTGATATAAAGGTCGAGTTTTTCGTTTTCTCAATACTTTTTCCGTGTTCATAGCTCCTACAAATGGGTTAAATTCACGCTCTGTACAGGTTATTATCATAAATTACTTATATACAGGATGAGCCAAGAACAACATACTAGTTATCCTTATATTGGCAATATGAAAAAGGTTTTATTTAATTGAATTACCCTGTATATATGCAAATCGAGATTAGGCACCTTATTTCTAACCACATATTAAAAATAGTATTTCACCTAAATTAAATAGAAAAAACTAACCAGTTTGTTCTCTATTCCTTTTCAATGAACTTTGAATAGCTTCATGTAATTCTGAAGCCAATTCAATGTCACCATTAACCGTACTAGCATCGAGAATCGAGGTTTTGCAATTAGCACAAAGAATTGTAAGATCATCAGTTGATGTGGCTTCATCTTTGAGCTCTTCTTCTTCTTCTTCATCATCTTCGCCATTGTCAATTAACTATAAATAAATCAAGTTAATCATACTTAGAGACAAGAATAATTGAATTAAAGTTCCAAATAACTAACTAACCTTATTTCCCGTACATCCCAAGAAAAGTAATATATTTTTGTCCGTCGTGTCAGCTTCATTTTTCAATTTTTCTACATATTTTTCCTGAGTTTTCCGACTTGTTTTTTTCAAACTACTAATAATTTGCAGATTTTCTACGCATTTTTCACAAATCCGTTTGGAAAGCGGATCTGTTTTATACAGCTGCAAATCGGGGGTTAGGTACGTGATAAATTTCAATTTGGGGTTAAGACTTACCACTATTGGTAGATTTTCTTTAATTAATCCAATTAACTGATAGCCTTCTGGATTGTCTTCGAAAATATTAAACATTTTTTCACTAAAATTGTCACAAAGCCGGCAATTTTCAATTTCGAAACTTCCAGAAGGGCTTTTGCACGTTTCCGGTGCATTTTCATCATTTTCTCCATTTATTTTCACTTCCTGGGGCGATTCCTCCATTTTCTGATTGTTTTGAGGTTATATGTACGTCAATTCAAATGTTTCTCAAAACAATTTCACGGACAATGAGAAAAAACGCACTGTCTAATACCACACGCTAATCTAATCCGGTGGGCGCATACGACGTTTACGTCACGCAATCCAGTCCGCCATCTTTGTTGCTCTTTGTCAAGTCGATGGAGCTAAATTACACCACCGAGAAAATATTAATCAGAGTAATCACCACTTTCGAAAACAATTGACAATGATTGCAATCAATTAAAAGAAACAATTGACTGGCTTGCTCAAATGTTCTTCAACGCACAGGTAAAGGCCGCCGTTGACCAGTTCGTCGAACAAGAACTGTTGTTGGTTCACCGAGTGGTACCATCAGCTAAACTGGAAGTTGAGAACTGAGAAGGAAAAAGTGATCAATACGTTGGTGTTCCACGGCGCATGAATACAATGTTGGATCCCCTTTCGAGGAAATGAGGTCTGAGTGAGCTGCGGTAGGAGAAAGAGAGAGAGAGAGGAGGAGGAGGAGGAGGGATACGAACTGTGCTTGGTTTGCGAAGCTTGCTGAGCTATCTATCGATCGTATGGCACGCCATGACGCTGCTAGAAACAAGTGAGGATCGGGGCCGGGTGACCTTTTTGATAAGCACCTACTTGATTCTCTGTCTCTTGGGTCGGCGTCCCGTGTATGCCAAACGGCAACACCGTTTTATTAACCGCCTCTACAATTTATGGTGCCCATTCTGGATGATTTCTATATTTGAATCAATTATTTATTCATTTTTTTCTAAATTTGTTGATAGGATCACATCATTTGGTCGACATTTCCTGGAATTGTGCTAATCAAGTTTATATAATTATCATTTCTACCTTCTTAGACCCTATAGATTCCATTTGGTCCATAGGCGTACCTTCAAGTTTTTGAGTCTCAAAGACACAATCATTTCAAAACTAATTATTTCTGATCATTGGTCCAGAAATTAATTGGAACCAGTTGCTCGGGAGCCTTTCAAAATGACCTGCATTTAATTTATCAAAAATTTAAACGTTTAAGCGTTTTTCCTTCAACAATTCAAAAGACAATGCTTTGTTCAGGTCTTTAAAGGTAATGTTGCATCTGGTCTGCATACGTAGATCATTGGCGTACTTTTATTTTCTAGCGGTGATTCAGTCATTTGATCCATTGCCGTATCTCTTACTATTTCTTAGAAAAATTACATAGATAGCAATGTGACCATAACAATTTTAAATGCAAAGTCCAAATGGAATTAATTTTAAGTAATCCATGCAGTGAATTAAAATATTAGAAAAAAATCGAATCACTGGATTTTCTGGTAAAATCAGATTTTTAATAAAATCTGACAACAGTGTAATTTTGTTTTTGTTGAATCCACTTGCCTCAGAAGCATTAAGTTAAGGCAAAATGTACATTTTTTATTGACATTAATGATAATAAATAAAATTGAAATGCTCAACATAAATCACTAATGATGATCAGAACGGATCAGATCGGGATAATGATTTTTGAAATGCATAATGGATATAATGTTGTCCATGGTCATATTTAAATGTAAAACTGTGTGGTACTATAATTGAAATTAAAGCACGTGTTCAGGATTAGAGATGGCGAATTCTACATATAACCTGCTTATAGATTGCTCTCATTGGCGTACCTTTCAATTTAAGGCTATCCAAAAGGTAAAGTTTCCTTTTGTTTGAAAATCCAACTACGATTGATTTTATTTAAAAAGGAACCACCAGGTACTTTCCTAGGTTATAATTTGTACCTGCGTATGACCCTTATTAGAAAATAATTCTTTCTGCAATTAGTTGCGCTATTTGAATTTGGAATCCATAAAATCTAAAGGCGCGCCGCTCCTGTACGGAATTAAAGTGGGCTTACGACCTTCCATGGAAAGTTGAATTCAGCACCTCTCTCTCTCCGTCTCTCTCTAGCCGCCGTTGTATTTGTCGTCGTCGTCGTCATGCAGCCATCCGATAGACCGCAAACTGTACAACGTGAAGTGGCATTTTCTGTTGCTTGTGGAGTATCAGCGGCAGCTCCTCGTCTCCTACTTATCTATCCATCTTTATCGCGTTCATGGTAATACGTATTGTTGTCGCTCACGTCGAACAAGATGGCGACCAATGGGTGGAGTGGCTGTTTGATGAAACAGACTTGAACTCGAGTGATTTTCAACCAAACAAAAACTAACTCATTGATTTCTATCCAGAATCATTATACGTTGTTTGTAATTATGACCTGCATATTACGAAATGACCCCCAGCAGTAAACAAAAAATAGCTATGAATACACAATGAGTCACTTCTTCAACAGTTTAGGTGCGTTACCTTGACACGAGGCTGGGTGATTATTGCGAAATTTCTACTTGAAGTCTTATTATATGGAGGATAAATCGAGTTTGACATTGTGAAAAACGAGATCCTTTAAGTCCCTAACGTTCCCCGCCCAACATCCCCTCCCTCCCCCTCTTCCATTTGGAGGGTGGTGGCTCTCTTCCAAGCTCCTCTAGCAGAAAATCGATACAAGGAGTAGTTTTCGTCTGGTTAAAACTTCCTTTTACCGGAAATGGTGGATTTCAAATTGAAAAATAGCCCCCATGTTAGTTTCTACAAGGATAATCGGACGCCCTTGAGAAATAAGTCTTTTTTACAAACCATCCTTGTCGAATCTGTATACTGTGTCGTATAAGAATTTCTTATAGTCGTTTGCGTTCACATTCTCACGTCACAAGACCCTTTTAACAGTTGGGGAGTACATCCACGACAATCGTCCAGTGCAGTGTAACATGCGAACTGCACGAAAGCCAAGAAGAGAACGTAACTGGACGGCCATGGCCGGTATTTAGAAACCATTCTGCCCCGGTTTCGTGTCTCTTTGGAGATATTGTGTTGCATCTGTCGGTTTGCTTCAGTAAATGCGGCTCGAGTGAATAAACTTCAACGAGTTCAAAGTTCGAACTCGTCGAACTGCTAAATGGACGTTTTCTTAACGAATTTCCTTTTGTACCCATTGAACCCAAATGGCTTCCATAAAATTTTCCAAGAGCACAATTTTCTTTTTCAAATTATCAGTTTTAATGCGATAAAATTTAGGTGCGTCAATGGGCTTGGAAACAGTTGTTGTCGGTTGTTCTATATTTAACCCGTCTGGCAACCAATTGTTTGGTTGTTGAAAGCGGCTTTGGTGCGTTTCTTTTATTTGACCTCGTTGCTTAATGAAAGCGTTCCTTATTCAAACCTGCAGGTGAACAGCATGGCAAAATTATGCTTTTGTATTTAAGCATGTATCTGGAAATGGTCGGAATATTTACTTTCTATTGCGTAATTTGCGTTCTTTATTTATTTAATTACTGTAATTTTCTATCTGGAAAATAACTTATTTTTTTACAACAGTGCTGCTTTGTTCTAAGTATTTTACAAAAGATTGTTTCTATAATTGAGCCCTGTGGTGAGAACAATCGCAATCAATCAAGGTTCAACTGTAATCTATGGTAATTAGAACTAATTTTAAGTAAATATTACTAGAAAAATGGAACCTAGAACCGACTGCTGGTTTGTATAAGCATGAAAAACTATTTCTTAAAAAAACCCGTTACTTCCTAGAAGGATTTCATTCTGTTTTACTACGCAAGGTCCTTGTAACCATCGCCTCATCGATTCCTGTGTGGAGGAGTTTTCATAGGGGTGGGCCATCCCTATGAAACCTTAGGAAATCCTTATATTTTCAAAATGAACTTATGTAATAATATGAGGAGCTGAACCTCCTAAAAAGATAATTTTAATAACATGAAAAATAGTAATAAGACCTTTCTCGTTCCTAATAAATAATTAAAATGACACCATCTATTAGGTTGATGCAATAGTTCCTTTTTTTGTGACTTATTTTATCTAGAAATTCTAAAATCTCCAGTAACATACGGGTGCTGTATGATAAGTATATGTGTCAAGGAAAAATAGGATGGTTAAGATTATTTAGTGCAACTAGCAATTTTGCTGTGGTGATAACGGACGAATGAGCTCGTGGTGGTCAACAGGTAAATTTTCCTGGAAGAATGGAGATCCATAGCGAAAATGCGAAAACTGAACGACACAACATTTGAAAATCCACATTTGATTTAGTTGGAAATTCTATTAGAATCGAGTCTGGATTATTGGACATTTTTTAGTCGTTCATCGTTAAGAGGTGTCAGCCAATGGAAATTTATACTCAAATACAAACCATTTGTAACCACAACCAATTGTAAATCGACTTCTTTTCATTAGGCGGTTGGTTAAATAGAGCCTTAACGTTTAACATGGAAAAGAAAGGGAATCCACTAAAGGTTTTTAGCCGTTCCGGGCCTGCACGTGTTGCAACATCAGATGAAAATGTCAGACAGCTGGAATCGACAGCTTTACGCGCAAATAAGCGCATCACCGTTAGAAACCTTTCTGAAATGTTCAGCATTAGCGTGGGAACTATTAATTCAATCCAGGACCGAATTAAGTATTTTACGGGCCCGTGAACAAATTATATAGGTAGTTCCTTTATTTGGTTCATCATCTAAGAGATTATTCGCATAGCGATTGTAAATAAAGCCAGGTTTATACATACGGTGGTTAAATAACGTAACATGTTAGTTTAGTTCCGCTTAAACCTAATTTACTTTACTGCTGCATAGATTAATTGTGGCAGTTTAGTCATGTAAGTTGATTTAACTCTTTCCTTAAAACACAAAACTTGTGACAATCGACTCATATTAGGATTAAAGCATGTGTAAACATAGCTTTAAAAAAATGAGAATGATCACGATAGCGAATGTTTCACGGTGGTTTGAGAAAATCTTAAACATCTTGAAAACCTCATAACTGTCTTTATTTTTTTTTACATGTAACCTAGTTAGTTAAGAATCTCCTTAGTCGTATGTCGTATAAACACGTCTTGCAATATCTATGTTAGAGTCCCAACTTATCCCCAGGCGATTATCACTCTTTTTAGGCTTCTTAAACGTATTTTTGAAAGTAAAAACACAACATTATGAGGATCTATTTAAATATTTTTTTAAGCTTGATGTTTTCACAGATGAAATGTCAGCCTCTCAAATGACAAACATAGATAGAATTGCAAAGTTCGCAACACTTTTAATGTTCGTACACATCTGAACACGAACGCAAATGAAGCGAAAAAAATATATCTCGCTAGAGAGTTTTGGCATTCCCATGAAAGTCATATGAGGCAGCATTTGAAGCAGCGATTTAGCCATTATTTTATACGTTTGTAAGGTGAAAACATGGTGGACTATATACCTTCACCCATTGCTTTGCTTTTCTTCCCGAACCTCGAAAACGTTAATTTCTTTCTTTAGAATGGTGTCGTAATACCGATTATCGTCTTTTTACAGTAAAATTTAATTTCACATTTCATATTCTTTTATGAAATGAAGTGTTTCTTCATTATCCCTGCTCATTTTATATTATTAACCACGCCATTTAAAATAATAATAATAGACTTCACCTTTCACTAACAGTGCCACGTACGACGCAGACACAAACTAATAAAAACTATCCACACCGAACAGAATTTTGTTTTAAAGTACCGATTCGGAACGGATGGGCTCCAGCCTCGAAACAGCTTGCCGCGCCTCGGGTTCTTTTACACACCTGTGTGCTCGTTTGCGTTCGGGCTTAAAGGTGTAGACACCTTAATAATATTTATAGGTCTATTGGTAGACCGGCAGTCTTTTCAAAAATTGACTTACTACTTTTTGAATAACCCCGTAGACTAGTAAGAAACTAAAATCAGTTTTTCACTTTGAACTTTTAACGTATAACTTGAAATAAACTTTTTTTATTGAAATAGCGATCAACACATTTTTGCCAACAACAAACAAGTTTGTTCCATTTAGTTGTAGAAAACTTTAGAAGAACTCTTCGAGAACGATATGAACTTATGTGTGATTTTTGAAAACTTTGTCTCTACAAAGTTGTATAACTGATTAAGGTAATCTATCGCCAATAGGCCTGTCGAGTATAGAGTACCATTGCCCTAATTCAATGAATTTCTCAAGCATCATTTCAGCTTGGACTGTGGACATGCAGAAGGATTGCCTAGATATCCTAAGATGCTCTTATACGATAAATTTTTCGAGCAATATATCCGGACAATTATTTTGACATTATTGCTTCATATATCGATATATGGACAATTTTTCATTCTTCTCAATATTGCCACGATGTAAAAATCGTTGAACATTACCCTGAATTGATCAATTTTAGTCACTGTTGTAAGAGCTCTTCATGGCCATTGTTACATTAATTAATCCTCTTCACACTGACGCCAGACTAAGAATAAAAATAAAATCTGATTTTGGCAGTTATTCGATTTCTTTAAAATAATGAGTTGTAACCAAGACCAAAAGTAAATCAAATTTTAGATTTTTAAAAGTTTAAAGTTAATCACTCGATTTTTTTATGAGACTCTTGTGATAGAAATCACAAAGTGAAACATAAGATTAGAATAAAGATTTAATGCAATGATCTAGGACATCAATCCACAGATGATATACGCTTTAAAAAAGTTTTAACTATAAAGTTAAGAAAGTATCTGAGGACTTTTGGATAAAAAATCATGGATCAAATAAACAGACTTCTGTTACATAATCCTTAATCTGATATAGCTCCATACACCTTTGACTTAGGCCTGATCAACATTACCTACATACATAAATTACATTGTCGTTGATAGTTATTTTTAGTCATCAAAATTGTAAGTATTTGAGTCCGTTTATGTTAAAGTTGCGATAAGCCCAAAATGCATATCGACTGCACTTAATAAAAGCAAAGAAAATAGACTAGCAGGTGTCTCTAGCCATTGTTTTACTATAAATTTCCCATACAGAAATGTGATATTTTTTAACATCGCTGCGTTTTTTGTGTAACCTCCTACATAACATACTATACATATAAAATACGTACACGGCATTTCAACGAGGACTGAACAGGACCTATTTCCCAGCTTGTCAAAACTTTTGTCAGAAAACGGAGATACCCATTCGAAGTAACTTTTTCCGTAGTATCCGAAAATGGGACTAAAAAGCCAATTGAACTTGAAACAAAAGAAATACGAGGCAATCTTTATGTATTTTTAAATGGAACAGGGTATTTTGGATTTGATATTCGGAAAGTTCGCATTTTTCTACACATGCTGCAATATCGGATTCTAACGAAAAAGTTACATCGGATGGCTGTCTTCGTTTTTAAAAAAAGTTCTGACAAGCTGGCAAATAGTCCCTATTCAATCCTCGTTAGAACACCCTGTACTCTGACATAATATACATATTTAAATTAATACGTCACAATAATCCACTTATATTTGTTGCTTATCTTAATTTTATCTGTTCAGATGGCGATAATAGCTTGGCAAAGTTCAGGCAAACTTTATGAAATTATTGGACTGGACATCTTGACTAGCTAGTGGAAATTGCGATAACTCTACCTATTGTTTTGTTAAATTTACAACACGAATTTTCAGTGAATTAGGACCATTGTGCTAAAAATGCTGTTACGATCGGGTACACATTTTAATCATAGGTAGACTGTTGTTGCATGACCTCTTCGTTCACCTGACATAACACTTCTAGATTTAGGATTTTATATAGAAAATGGATTGAAAATGTGCAAGCAATTGTACCAGTTCATCTCGCAAATGTAAACAGAGTTATTCGTAAAGCCAAATTATACCTAGAACAAAATTATAGTCAGTTTGGGCGGCAGGGGGTTTTCAGCGTGAGTTGTAGTGTGTTCTCATTCTCCCCTTCTTTCCTTGTCGATTCGGTCACTCTATGTCGAATTGTGCGCCTGCGAGGGAACGAAATCGGTGCGTATTCTTCATTGCTCTTAAAGGATCTCTCGGACAAAAAGGAAATGGAGAAGGGGGTTCATGAAATTCATAAACGTCGTGAAATCCAAGGCGAATTGGGAATTAATGAGAAATGTATATAACTTGTTACATAACTGTGAATCTTGGTGGTTCGTACAAATATAACTCAAGCTGCAACTGGTAAAGTACATCGAAGAATGTCAAAATTAGTTGTTCCAGAAGTAGTATTTTCATACAGTTGACCGTATATGGAATTGTAGATTTCTGAATATGAGGGACAAGTTAAAAGATGTTGAGGTGCAACTAGAAATATTACTAATATGCTACAATCTATGTATCTCGAAGAGATTAATTCCCATAGGTGTGTTCAATAGACATTTTCATATACCAATTAATAACATGACGTAACATAATGAAAATATATTTGTGTTTACTTCAAATTTGTAATGTTTATGTAATCTTTGAGGATTAATTAGCAGTAATAGGTACATATTATACATATTTCTAGTGTTGGTTTGTAAAAGAATACATTTCAGAAAAAAACATATACAGACTGTCTCAAAAATAACTGTAGTACATACATATAACCACAAATCTGGAGACGTTCTGGCCTAACATCCGAAAATGCCTCGTTCAGCTGCTAGAGAGGGTTAATGTTTTTCAACATTTTTCGTTTTTTTTTAAATAGCTGTATATTAATTTGGTTTATAGCAACAAAAAACCGTATTAATAATGAAAAAATATTATTGACCAATTGTAATTCCAAAATACATGAAACGAAAATATCTATTTATTTTTTGCGAAACACCTTACCAGATTTACTGATGAACTTCCTCTATAACTTAATGCTCAAAAGTCGTTCATGCACCACAAGCTTCCGGCACATTTTAGCATCAACCGTCGTAGGCATTTACATAAAACATATCCTCATACAAAGAAATGATGCTCCCGTAAATTGCCCATCAAAATCACCTGATCTAACCACTTTTGGTTTTCTTTAGTAGGACGCTTTGAAATCGAAATTTATGTTTCTCCTACTGCTTTGGAACCTGAACTGATGCAAAGAATTACAAATACCTACTTCCAATCATTTTAATGATAATCTCTACAGAATGAACAGTTTAATTGTTTGAAGTTTTAAAACTTATGCACACAAGAAAATAGGGACACATCACACACTATAACAAATAAATTAGCTGTTATATATATTTTTTAGTAAAAAGTTTTATTACTAATACGGCTTTTTAGTTGCTACAAACCAAAAAATACTGCAAGGATGTAGGTACGCAAATTTGCTGTATGCAGGATACCATAAGTGTTTTTGTAATGAACCGCTTATGTGAGAAAAATTTTACGATAGACGAAAAAGTTTCCAGATAAAATAAGCCATTTAATGAAAAAAAAGAAAGAAAAATGGTAACCATAGCCATACTGATAAAAAAGTACAATCGTTTACGTTGCTGTGTTTATGTAGATTTTCTTGAAAACCTGATATATTAAAACAAATTTTTTTAGTATTAAATTATGTCAGTTCATGATATAAAAATACGTAATAGAAATAACGAAAACGATTCTATCATTTGAATTTTCTATTAGAAAAACGAAAAATTTGAAAAAACTTCGACGCTCTTTAACGGCCAAACGAGGCAGTTTCAGATATACCTAAATTAAGGCAAATCGTCTTTTTTTGAATTCCAGATTTTGTGGTTAAACATTGTTTAATAATTTCTAGGACATCCTGTATGTATATTGGCAATTTTTAACAAAATTATTACTGGTTTTCTATTAAATTTTTATTTATACCGAAAAATATATGGTAATTTATTAAAACTCTTCAAGGTATTACTAGATAAATAAGAATAATAAATAAATAATATTTTAGTTATAACTTACATTAGTCTTTGCCAATTATAAAGTGATGATATACAGTGACCAGCGGAAAGTACGCACCATATGGGCTTTTTTTATTTGAATGTATCAGAAAATAATGTTTTTTCCTTATTGATTTGCAAGAGCCATAACTACTCGTCAAACAAATTAATTTATATGGCACTTACGTTTATAAATGATAAATTTTCTGTGAAACGGAACTGGCGTATTAAATAGAGTTGTTTTATTTTCTGTGTGGGGTAAATCATAAAAAAATCCGAAAAAGTGTTTTATGGAATAAAAACTTGACACATCATTGTTAGTCTTATCTTTTAGTTATAAATAACTCTTTATAATACATGTTTCCTCTAAAATGAAAAATAAAGGTACATTACTCTTGAGCCGTTTTCATAATTTTCGAGTAACCCCAGTATGTAATGAGATATTCAAATTTTGTAACTTCATTTTGATTTTGCAGTAATGCACTAACCTTTACCAAGAACAGAATTTTCTGATACATTCAAATAAAAAAATTTCAATATGGTCAATTTATTTGAAATTCAACAGTTTGCATTTTGAAAAAAAGCTCGGACCTATCGATTTTTATTTTTGGATGTGGTTTTTCTGATGGTAAATCCATGTATACAAGGTAACCAAAAACCAGGATACGACCTCTGAAATTTAAATGGATTTATTCCAGACTTTTTGTGCTCACTGTATGTGAAAAGGTATACGTGAACTAAGCCCCAAATGTAGTCACCCATCATTAGTATTCTAGCGCCCCTGATATCTGTTTTCTATTTCTTTTAGATCTTCGTCATGTTCCTCACTAACGTCGCCTAGTTTTTTTCCGAAAGAAGCACCGATTAGAATGTAAATAGTGTAGTTTTATCGGCATCCGGCATTCAGTAATGATTAAACACGTTTTAGACAACTTCCATACAATTTTAACTTTTGTATTATAAAATCCAAGAAATTATTTATTACTAAAATCCTGAATCCTTACCATGCATTTTTTCTTTTTCAGTAATGCTGTCTTGTAGATTAACATTAATATATGTCGAATTTGAGATCCAGAAAAACGTACTATTTTTTATTTTAGCATTAAATAGCACAGAAAATATGGGTTAAATTTCGATAACTACTTCCGAAGAATGTTCCAATCTTAACGAATCATACTGTTCTATTCCCTCATTAACGAATGGGGATACTGGTACAAAGAATTTGTCACTATGCATGGGAGCAGTTGTAGAAGAGACTTTTGGTTATGTGATGGATTATTTCTTTTTTTAAATAACATGTGTCCACTATGTTTTATAATTAAAGGTCAATATTGAAACGAATGATTATTTAGGTTATTTTAAGAAAATGAATTAATATAAACTTAAATTAGGAAATTCTCCCTTTCCGAAATACAAGATGTTAAAGTTCTAAAAAAAATCGTTATTTTATCATAAGTTTCATATCAGTTTAGATATGTTTGTGAAATTTGGTATATGTCTTTGTACCACCAAGGATAATTTTCCGATGTAAAAGATTTTTTTAATTTTCTACTAGTGCCGTCCGCACCGCATTTGGATTAAATATATTGGAAAAAATTATGATATACTGCTGTTTTTTTAAAAAACAAATTATTTTATTAATGATGCTTCATTTTTTAACAGAAAAGATCTCTTGACTTTTTTTCGTATCTTGAACTCTTTTTCGGTAAAATAATAAAGAACAATAATTGTTCTTTATTACTTTTGTTTTTTTGTACAGATAATTATTATCTGTACGTGAAAACGAAATATTTTTACAGTTAGAGTACTTTTTATTGAAATAATTCTTTAACAACTAGAAAACTTATACCCATTTCTGTTCTAATTAGTATCTGGAATGGGATGAATGTTATGTTAAAATAACTATTTTTTTCCTAAAATTTTAACACCCTGTATCTCGGAAAGAAAATATTTCCTGACTCATGTTTATCTTAACTTTTTTTCTTAAAATAACCTGAAAAATCGCCTCATTCAATATTGACATTCAATTATGTAACATCTTGTATATGTTTAGGAATGTTGGCCCTTTCCACATTCTGGATAGAGTAAATGGCATTGTTTTTCGAGCATTTCGCAGCCAACCTTCCAAATTCGATCGCTAGTTACCGCAGTAAACATGAGGAGTTCCGCAACGTTTATCTTGTTGAGTCGAGAAAAATTCAAAATAAGTCTCGCAAGCATGTGAAAACTTAATTTCACATACATTATATTTTGCTTTTTCTGCTAGTTTGTTATTAAATATCCGCAAATAAAAGTGATCGAAAACCAATTTACACGATATCTTTTATGCAATTATGTATAACTTTTGCCACATACACTCAACCGCAAAAAAAACACGGACAGTTATAGATTTCTGTTTTATATATATATATATATATATATATATATATATATATATATATATATATATATATATATATATATATATATATATATATATATATATATATATATATATATATATATATATATATATATATATATATATATATATATATATATATATATATATATATATATATATATATATATATATATATATATATATATATATATATATATATATATATATATATATATATATATATATATATATATATATATATATATATATATATATATATATATATATATATATATATATATATATATATATATATATATATATATATATATATATATATATATATATATATATATATATATATATATATATATATATATATATATATATATATATATATATATATATATATATATATATATATATATATATATATATATATATATATATATATATATATATATATATATATATATATATATATATATATATATATATATATATATATATATATATATATATATATATATATATATATATATATATATATATATATATATATATATATATATATATATATATATATATATATATATATATATATATATATATATATATATATATATATATATATATATATATATATATATATATATATATATATATATATATATATATATATATATATATATATATATATATATATATATATATATATATATATANAAGAAATTTTTCCCAGATTTGAGTAAGTCCGGCTTTTACGTTACAGATTTTTTTTCTCTTATTGACAGATCAACTGTCAAGCTGACTAAGACAAATTTTCCAAATCTCTCAGCTATTAACGACCATCCTTCATAAATTAGTGTGATTATTTGTATTTTTTTAAAGATACTTATTTGACGCAATATATTTAAGATTATAAATAATTTATTTGTCATTGTCATGTCAATTACAATAATGGAAAAAGGTGGAGGTTTAAAAGCCAGATTTACAAAACAACAATTTAATCGTACACTTTTATCTGCTCACAACTATACGTTAAATAAGCTTTTAAATGACACCTCAAGCGTTTTTCAAAGAATAAATATACATTTTCAATCATTTGGGGTGTAATTGTTTGAAAAGCATTTGAAATTCGATTCCTCATATCACCGACTGTTGTTGGAGGTTCAACGTAAACAATGTCTTCTATAGGGACATGTAAAAGACATTGTTTACGTTGAACCTCCAACAACAGTCGGTGATATGAGGAATCGAATTTCAAATGCTTTTCAAACAATTACACCCCAAATGATTGAAAATGTATATTTATTCTTTGAAAAACGCTTGAGGTGTCATTTAAAAGCTTATTTAACGTATAGTTGTGAGCAGATAAAAGTGTACGATTAAATTGTTGTTTTGTAAATCTGGCTTTTAAACCTCCACCTTTTTCCATTATTGTAATTGACATGACAATGACAAATAAATTATTTATAATCTTAAATATATTGCGTCAAATAAGTATCTTTAAAAAAATACAAATAATCACACTAATTTATGAAGGATGGTCGTTAATAGCTGAGAGATTTGGAAAATTTGTCTGTTGTTGGAGGTTCAACGTAAACAATGTCTTCTATAGGGACATGTAAAAGACATTGTTTACGTTGAACCTCCAACAACAGTCGGTGATATGAGGAATCGAATTTCAAATGCTTTTCAAACAATTACACCCCAAATGATTGAAAATGTATATTTATTCTTTGAGAGATGCTTGGAACTGTGGATCCAAAGAAATGGAGATATCTTCGAGCTTTTGTTATACAGATTAAATTGAAATTAATTCAAGAGGAAATATTAAATAAAAAATACAGATGTAGTTGCAGATATTAAATAATCTGTTTATAATAGACATATTTGCGTAAATTATTAAAGTTTTGAGTCAAATATCGCAATGATGGTATGTTTTAGATCAACCTTATGAAATGTCATTTAAAAGATTATTAAAAGTACTTTAAACTGGGATAAAAAATATAGGGTATTTTATTTTAGGGGGTTATGTTCAATTCCATAAAGTTCAATCACCCTGTATTATAAACAATAGCACAGCTGAAATAAATAATGAAAATAATAGTTCATAAGTATGAAAAATTATTTCCCAAAACTTTGTTTATTTGCCTTCACTAATTTAGATTTGACGTGTATTTGAAAAAGACAAATTTGTAATAGAAAAAATTGATTATCTGTTAGATACTTAGAAATAGACCTAGCAAGTGATACATCAAAGTGATCAACTACTAAAGACTTACAAGATAGGATGATAAAATATGTGGTATTCCATTAAAAAAGATGTAAGTTTAGTGTGTTCCTCTTCAGGGAATTCTCTATATAGAGTAAACATTTTCTAAAAGTAGTCCTTAATGTTATCTCATAGACAGTTAAGAAAAAACTTAAAAAACATTCTCATACTCCCAATATCTTCCACCACACTGACTCACCCTGTATAAGAGGACTCTGGTCTAAACAGTAAGAAGTGTTGTTTAAATAAATAAATAATTAATTAAATTATGTATTTATTATTTCAACACACCCGTTAAATGTTTCAATTAGTATCCTGTGGCGGATTCCAATTGCTATACAATTCCTGAATTGAGGATGAAAGACCATAGGTAGGTTGTACATTATTGGTAGCTGTTGGTGATGTAACAATGATTTCTGAAAGAGTAACAATATCACGACTTAATTCTCTGAACAGTCCTTTTATACTGACTTTTTAGAACAAAAATTCAGTAAGAAATACGTTGTTTTTTGTTCATTTTCTTTAGTTTAGCTGGAACGTTAATGCATATAAAACAAAATTCGTCAGCGTCCTGTGTATTATCTGTGTTGACAAGAGCGTCGGGACGTTTTTCCTAATATTGGAAAAATTTTCCTTCAGTTTTTGCTCCATTTATTTTGTAGCAATTGTTGTAGTTGTAGAAGTTTAAAAACTAAAAAAATTAAAACTATAAATATATAAACCCAAAATAATTAGAATTATATTATGCAAGTAACTTCCGTAAACAAATGTAAAATAGAAACTACCTATGATGAGATTTAAAGAGCGTTTACAAATGATAAATTATAGAGTATGCATATATGGCAAACAAATACGTAAAACACCACCAGCATATTCTGGTGCTCTCTACTATAATTACAAGAAATTTTATAGCGTGGCATTCCTATTACGAGTTTTTAAATGTTGATGCGGGAAAACAGGAACTGTCCTCAGAACTGTTATTTACATTATTTCATATTAAATATTTAAAAAGTTACGTAAAACTTACTTTAACTGAATGTGATGAAAATTAAATTTTTTTTGTTGTGGAGGACAAGTTTTTTTCTTTGGAAAAATATATTTTAAAGCAAAAAATAATGTAATCACTCAGGCAGGAACACTAATATAGAATGTCCCAGAAATGTATGTCCAAAATGGTGCCATGATATTCTTTGGGTCAAAATATTACGATTTTATTTAAAAATCGTTTCGAAAAAGTTTCTCGGTGTTTGGACACTATTGATGTTCAAAATTCTTTAAAAAAAGCATGTTTTTTAAAAACTGGAGAATGTCTTAATGGATTTTAATAAAACTCACTGTGCAGTTATTCATTAGTACAGAACTTGTTCAGATATGTCACTGATGTGTAAAGAGCCACTGTGTCGTCATGAAAAAAATCAATTGGATGTACGCGCCCAGTACAAACAATAGAGTACAAAGTTCTCGTGGTTCACAAAGATGGCCAAGAACTTAGCACTTGCACATTGCGGATAGACCAGCCTGATATATCAAAACCAGTCCTGTACTAGTAAATAAATGCACAGTGACTTTCATTGAAATCTATTGAGGTATTCCCCAGATATAATGAAAAACATGTTTTTTTTTAATTTTGACCATCAATAACGTCAAACAGAGACACTTTTTCTAAATGACTTTTGAGACAAATCGAAATATTTTGATCCAAAGAATCTCATGGTACTATTTTGGATATGTATTTTCTGGACATCCGGTATATGTTCTATTGAGGCTGCAAGCAGCATCAAGGAGGAATACTATAGGAATAATAAGAGAAAATAAAGAAGGTTATTTACAACTTTTCAACAAAAATGGCAAAGTATTATGGCAAAACGAAGTATGTATAATATGTATACAGTAAAGCATAGTAACAACACTATTAACATTAATAAAATTGTCAAGTAAATTATGTATTTCCTTTACTCTTTACTCATTCTGACTTTTTCTACTCTTGTACTTTCGTGATTTTTATTTTCAATTTTTTTAAACGCATCCTTAGCAAGAATTTGAATTTATTGAGACGTCAATTAATGTTTTCAATTATCTGAGACGTGAATCAAAAATTATCCATTTCGGAAAGTGGATCTATGTCATTGATAAAATTAACTAAGTTGTAATACCTATTAGTAAAATGCTAAAACGTTAGTTGTTTCTAAAAGTACTTTTAACATAATACTTTAGCACCTTTTTCATTTGTACGAAAAAGAAACACAGTTTTGCCCTTCTAAAGTCATTATCTAATAAAATAAATGTGAATCTTTTCCTTTATTTTTATTGTTTTTTATCATTTTTAGTATTATATTATGTTACTTACGTAAGGTAAGGCTTGGTCTGGTTTATTTTTTATTTTATTCGATTGCGATTTTATAAAGGCAAAAATGATTTCTTGTACAAGTAATAAAAATTCCTAAAGCATTATAGACTGGAAAATTTACAATGGCAAATTGGTAAATTAATGAACGGGTCTTTGCTGTAAAATAATTTATTTTGACAAATTCCATAATACAAACTCAGAGACATTTTCGTCGTGAATTTAATTTGCCAGTGCGTGCAGAAGTTCCTTCAAGAGATGCAATCATTTGATGGATGAAAAATTTTGATGAAAGGAACAGTGTCGCCGTAAAATTTGTCGGTCGTATCTGCATAGTTCATGAATAAGAACACATTAGATTTTAACACGCTACCATGGGTGGATTTGTGTTTTAACCCCATAGACCAAACTTTCTAAATGCCCATTAAGTATAACGCATTTGCTGGCTCATATAGAAGACCCAGGTCTATTAGAAAAATTGTGGGGACTCATATAGGAAACGCTTGGTAGCGAATGTGTTAAATTTCAGATAGTCCAGTGATTGAAAGAAGAACAAAAAGAAGATCGGATGAACTCTGATTTTTTTTGAGGGGGCTGCTTAAAATTTCAAGTGTTTTCTACTCGTCCTCGAACACTTCTTGCACTTAAAGAAAGGATTCATGAAAAGATAAATTTGATAAATGAAGATCTATCCAAGAATGTTACGCTTAATTGCACCAATGGATCAAAAAGAACAGTGGTTATTTTAGAGACGTTATCTTTGCAAATTAAAATTGTTATAACAAATTTCTAGAGCTCTATTTTTATTTCAATTTTAAGTACTGATTTCTTGAAATGTATTTTTTGGTTTTCACAACGGTCAACTAAAAACTTTTGAATCTTGTATGAAAGACAGATTTAAATGAAAAACTTGATATCAAACGTAACGCTATACTGCGACGATTTTAAAAATTAACTTATTTCAGACTTAGGCCCATATGTCTCCATCGATATGTTAATGTACATATGAAGATTAAATGCGTAGGGTTTGATCCGACAAACCAGATCAAGCGGTTGCCAGATTTGACTTCATAGTTCTACGTTTTCCACTAATTAGTAAACTTTTTAACGAATATGGATCAATTTCGCGATAAAGCCCTCTCGTGTATACCAGACTCTTGGGCGAGGCATTTACACTTAAAATTATGTAAAGATGTCGATTTAAATTTTTGTTCTCCGATTCGTCGGATGCGTAAATCGGATCCGAATCGGCGTTTACTGATCAGCAGATCAGTAGTTACTTTATGTGTATTTTCGATACAGTTCCAATACACTTTATTAACTTTTCAAAAATGTATCTATAGTTTTTGATGAGTTTGCAATACTATTGCAATATAATACTTTGTTCTTTCACGCTGTAAATTTCTGACTAATTACACCATGCTGCATGAAATCTGATAAATGAAAATTAATCGGTGCTCTATGTGCAGATCTTTGCTCTAATTCTAATTCTAAATCTCAAAACCAGTTTTTGGTCATGACATACAGTTCTCTTGCAAACTGGTACATAGTATATCAGGTTAGATGGGGGGACTTTAACTAGAATAAATTCATTTAAAATGCAGGAGTTTCTTTTTGAAAAAATGCTCAGACACGTAAATCTTAATTTTTAGCTGCGATTTTTATGATAGGAAATTCATTTATATAGGGTGATACAAAAACAAGTTACAACAATCAACTTTATTTTTTCAAATGGATTTTTTATTTCATTTTTGAGTTCTGCTTCAAATTCCAAGTATGTTTTATGTACCATGTTCTATAACTAAACTCAACAGCTACCGAGAAATTTACGATTGAAATATACATATCAATACATACAGATTAGGGTGTCTTTTATTGGGCGATTTTTTTGGTTTTACGCATACCCTCTAAATATGTTCCAATTAGTCATAACTATTCATGTATGGAATAATATCTCAAAATACATACTTAGAATTTGAGGCAGAACTCAAAAATGAAATAAAAAATACGTGTTTCCAATTGAAAAAATAAAGTTAGTTGTCGTAAAGGCAATAATAGATGGTTCAACCAAATTAAATGATTTTGGTTGAAATATTCAAAAGTCAATATAAAAAAAATCATTGAATGGTTCACTTCTAAGTTTATACAATTCAGTTTGGTTGTTTCATCAAAATTGAACGGCAAAATTCAACCGTCTATTATTGCCTTAACGTTTTTTTTTGGCTCACCCTGTTATAAACGAATTTACTATCACAAAAACTGTAGCTAAAAATTAAGATCTACGTGTCTGAGCAAAGAAACCCCTGAATTTTAAATAAATTTATTCCAGTTAAAGTCCCCCCACCTCACCTGATATATTATGTACCAGTTTGCAAGAAAACTGTACGTGATGGCCAAAAACTGGTTTGAGATTTAGAATTAAAGCAAAGATCTGCACATAGACCATTCATTAATTTTCATTCATCAGATTTCATGTAGCATGGTGTTATTTTTTCAAAAAATCTCGAAATGATTTAGGAAATAAAGCGACGAATAATTCATATTTATGGCAAGTGATTACTGTCGATTAACTCAGACATGCTTTTTTTTGATCAAACTCAAAATATAGGGGCGGAACTTGTTTCCCATCGCCATCAAATGTTCATGCCTCGAAATTGAAATGTGAGGTTAAAACAATCAGGGCCTAATCACTCCTTAGACACTTATGAATATATGGACAGAGTATTTCAGAGAGAGAGAGAGAGGGGGGGGGGGGG
>JABRWK010000041.1:546845-561989 GCA_013372445.1 Hypothenemus hampei
CAAATGTAGGCATTGGGCACTAATGGGTTAAAGGTAGTTGAGTCCTCTACAATTTTCTCTCACACGGTTTTGAATGTGGCTTAGTGGTTCAGTTGCTAGAGAGTTTATGTTGAAAAAGTTTTTTTTTTAACCGAAAACGAAATAAAAAATTCACATATCGTTCAGTGAAAAATAGAAATCACAAAGTTAGGTCTAATTTAAATGTTTTTAAATGAAGTTGACACTTTTACGAAAAAGAGCTACTTATGATGGAAACCCATGAATAAATAGCGAAGCTATGAATTTTCCCGTGAAACTATTTTCACGTTTTTTTCTATAGGTATTTACTAACGGAATATAAATTTTTTCTTCAATGTAAATCTAATTGAAGTACACGAAAGAGAGTATTCCATTGTAAACGTATAGTTTTAACAAAAAAAAACATAAAATTTTAAATTTGTCAATATTTTATTTGTTATGTTGACAGATCTGTGACCCCATAATTTTTTTAAATGGTACTCCTAAAAAACTGGGGATGATAAAAAAAGATGACGTTGAAAAAATGTTCCCATTGAAATAATGAGTCTACGTGTCTGAAGATTTTCCCCGCAAATGCTTGGGGCTTTCGTTATTGATAACTACTATCTTAGTTATTGATGTGATTAATCGTAAATTTTTCGAAAACTGTTGGAATTAGGTATAGGACATGTTACATGAAATATACTGTGAATTTGAGATAAAATTGAAAAACGACGAAACAAATGGGGATTACTATTTAAGATTTTAGGGATAGATGCTCTGGGAGTCAGGAGTTTGTATTTAATTGAACAATAGCTCAATAATTGTTCCCCTCAACACTTAAATTGATGTGTTTCACAAAACTCTCATAGTAACATAAGTTAAATGTATGTATATTACGTACTGTTCATTTTCAAATTGCAACCCTGTATAAATAAAGGGTATTCGTTTGAAATAAAAGACTTTTTTGTTTTCAAAGTTTTTTAAATTCATGATTATTTTTTGGATACTCTATTTAATATTTATTAGAACTGTTCCAGTCCATCTGTCATCTCTAGTTAGCATTTCAACAAAGTTTCATAACAGTAGCTATACCAAAGATGATAAAATAAAACTTACCGGAGATGTGTTTCTCTAACATAATAACAAATGTTATTTGATTGAATAAATATTATAGCAAGTGAGCTCACTAGATGTGATAACAATCCATTTCCGTCTTTAGAGTTCGTTTATGTTCAAGCTGCGATAAGTGCAAACTGCATATCGACTGCATTTAATAAAAAATAATAGTACAAAAAAATTAAAGGAAAAAAAGCCAGTCTACCATTCGTATCTTGATATTTTGTCCCACAATAAATTTCATTATATACTAAAAATATGACATTGTTTTCTGGCATCACTGCTCTGTTTGTTCAACACAATTTCAACATAAATATAATCTGACATGATACATATTAGATTTGATATATCGAAATAACCTAATTATGTCTGTTCCCTTACCTTAATTTAATCACATCTATAGATATCTATAGTTGGGACCTTAAAAACTGGCATTTAGAAAATATAGTGTTCGTGTTCAATGTCTTTTTGTTAAAAACTATATCGAAAGTACATCGAGTTTTGAAATGAAAACAGATATTTTCATATTTTGGTAAATTCATTGGGCCCAATCAGACTTTAGTATCTTGTAGAGGGTGGTACTTATACGTGCATCATTACTGAATAGTACATATTCTTGTTTACAACTTCTTTGGTGTTAAGTTTTGCGCCGAAGAAGTTCAAGTTCTTTTAATACCCTCAGAATCTCAACAGTAACGCATTTTCTGAATAGTTTATTCAGTAAACTATACTTATTTGTTGATAATTTAGTGTCTAAATCGATTTGAAAACACATATCAGAAACACCATAAGGACCTACGCGAGCTAACCCGGATCGCATAAGGATGCGATCTGATCCAAATAAACAAAATAGAATTTGATATTAAAAAAAAGAAACACCCTATATATTTTTAAATATTTTCTTTATTATATTTCTGTTCTTCATTTATTATTGTAGATACAATTAGAATGAAATTTTAAAAATTGATTTTCAAAATTTACAAAAGAAAAATAACATAGTTGTCGTGGTTCAAAGTAATATGCCGATATTTACCAGGATGATTCTCTTTTTTATACTAAGAAGCAAAGGTCCTATAAATATGGAGTCCAAAATGTTTAATGGACGAGATACAGGAAGTTGAAATTTGAAAAATGAGCTAGGTTTTTTAAATTAATTTCCTATATTCTTTAAGGTAAACGATTTAATTTTCATATATGTATGGTACGACACAACCGATCTCTACTCCGGCGCTTGTAATAATTTTACACAATCTACAGAGTATTATAATTTTTGCTACCACTACTAGTTTTATCCAGCAGAACTTAGAAGGTAAAAACAATTGAAATTCAAGCATACATTGATAGGCATTTTCGAAAGTAACTTGAAAAGGATATTAGATATCCCAAAAGTATCAATATTAAAACGCACTCTAAAAAGCACCAAGAATTAAAAAATGATATTACTAAATGTCAGCGACGCAGTAGAAAAAAATTCAGGTGAATAAAATTATCTTTAACTTAAAAAATGATAACACCCTGTAGATTGTGTCAAAATATTCTTGGGTTCAAAATTATTCGCCACACACGAAACTTGAATCGTTTACCTTAAAAAAATGTAGGAAACAAGTTTGATAGTTTGAAATTTCTCTGTGAATGGCATGCCTTTAAGAAACAAACACAGATTAAATGAGTGTTATAAGTCGAATGTTTTGGTTAACATAACTTCACAAACCGTTACAATTCCTAATACTTATCGAATACAGTGTCTTCATTTGAAAATTACTTAGCTCGCTGTATCTTTTACTCTGCTAAAGATTTCAAAAAACGCCCCAATCCGTCGATTTTTGTTCTAAGACGGACTTTTTTTGGCCTAAACAGAATCGCGATAGAATCATCTGTCTATCCCCAGCCACCTAGACTTTGGAATCTTAAATACGATCACCTGTTTTGTAATACATCATTTTTTAAAGAGTGTTTCATTTAATACACGGTCATACTTTTATTTTTGAAATCGGTTGAATTTTAAGGCAGTTATACTAGATGTAGGACGGCGCCATGATTTCTCTAGCGCATTGGTTATTTTTATCATAAAAAAACTACTACCTCTTTCCGAAGATATGGTATATATTTTCGAAAAACTTTAAGATTATCGATAAATAGATAAGTAATATCTTTTAAATGGTGAATCTTTTCGGTGAAAATTAAAAAAGAAAAATAAAAATGTATTATTTTTTATTTACTTCGTCTGTCCGAGAATATGGTATACATCTTTTTTTTGTCAGGAATTATAGTATACATTTTCGATTCTTGTGAAACTAAACGACTTATTCATATGTATAAACTCGCTCACATGAGTAAAGAGAAACTTTGCCGTGAAGGACGATTACCATCCTCTTTGATTTATTCTAGAGAAGCTCTATAAAGGGCTCAAATTTGCGTAAACTAATTCCAATTTAACCTAAATATGTTTAGTTGCGATAATTATGTAACGTTCCATCAATAAAGTCGTTTAGCTTCACAGGAATCGAAAATGTATACGATATTTTCTGACAGAGGGAGTGTTTCGGTTTTCTACGTTAAAGTATACACCATGATCAAACATTTGCCAATAAAACAACGATACTAATGAAGTTCAAACTCGAAGGTCACTGCCCTCTAATATGAAAAAAAATCCAATTGTGATTTTTATGAAACTTATGTTTTTTTTGCTTAATTATAAAGGGGTGGTCGTATCTTAAATTTCAAAGTTGGGTTTGCTGAAAATTGGAGTGATGATTCTAAGACGATTCTATTTAAGTCAATAAAGTCCATCTGAGAACAAAAAATAACGGATCGCGGTGATTTTTGAAATTTTTCCGAGTAAAAGGTAGTGTAGGAGGGGGGGGGGGAAGGAATATTTAAATAAACACACTGTATAAAGAGCAATTTGTAAATTTTGCACAGAAGAATTTTCATTGCAGTGAAAGCACAGACCGTATATCAGACACTGATAAATACATCCCGAATAAATAATCTAGGAATTGATAATTTAATTTTAAAGTCTATTCTCACTTTTGATTTTGTCAACTTAAATCAACAACAACTTGAGTTATGAAATAGGGCTGAGTATAATTTGGTTTAAATAGTTGGTCTGTATTTTCGATGTCCGTTTCCGACTCAAGTATTTCATTAGATTCTGAATTTACTGAAACACTAAAGTGCAAAATAAAGAAAAGAACGTGGCAACAGAGTTCAGCACTTTGGCATTTGTGGAAGGAAGTTTGAGATACTTAATCTTTCTACGATTTCCCGGTTTTTTTTTGTATACAAACAAATCAAGTTTTACAGTTTTGGACGATACAAAAGGCATCTTTCTATTTAACCACAAAACTAACTTTCTAAATTGGACCGACAACTTCCGCAGCTAACAGGAAGAGCCCAAGGCACATCTTGATGGAAATCTGGTAATTCGAATTAAGTATTTTAAATAACAGTAAATTTAGTATCAGTCTCTATTTTATATTTGACTTGTTTCGCAGATATGTAAAAACCATAAACAAAGCGAAAATTGTCAAAATTTTATTAAATATACGACATTTGCACACAATAGTTGACAGTAAGCATGTCTAGTTCTACAGTGTTACTGTTCTACAGAATGTATCTTTTAACAAAAATGTTACAGTATTAGTTTTATACGTTAAAATACTCAAAATAACCATTTACTCAAAATATTTTAATTAAGGTGGAGTGGGGTAAGTGTGTAGCTGGGGTAAGTGCGTTAACGCACCTTTTTTTCACTGATTTACATGAGCAAGGGTTGGGGATATATGTATTTGTTGTTTTCTATTAATATTACTTAAAACTTCAACTACAAGAATAACTACAATATTTCTTCCAGTAAAGTAGAGAAGGCGCATTAACGCACTTGTCCCAACTACGCACTAGCTCCATTGCACTTTATTTTATAATTATTTCATATTTTTCCAAATGATACCACGAACTCTTATTTTCAAAATATAATTTAGCTGTAAAGAATATGAGTATTTTAGGATGTAGAAATTGTCATTTTTACTTATTTTTGATATGCAGTTTTTAATAATGTATCCATTACCGTCATTTACTATTTAAAATAGTTAAACTGTCTTTCTACATATTAATATGCAAAAGATAAATCAGAAATGTCATTTTTCTTCATATTAATGCTCACTCTCACACTGTTCAACTGATTAAAGATCTGCTGACCGAAATGCAACAGGAAACATTACCCAATCCTTTTTAGTTTCGTGTCATTTCAATTTATTTGGATCTCTAAAATAAGTTTGTGGATTAATTAAGATTTGTAAAGCCTGATCCTCATCTAACGCGCTGCTCAAAACATCGGAGCGTTTTTAGTCTGGATGACCTGTGGACTGTGTAAGGATCTGTCGAGGCGCACCGTTTTACGCAACAGTTTGCACGATTCATTAAGCATCGGTACATTATAGGAAAACCATTGTTTATACGGTTCGGATTTGGATGGTGTTTTGTAAACATTTTATGCAATAATATTGTGGTCCATGTCGTTGCTTTGCACACGAAATAGATTTACCGTTATTTATACAAAGTGATTCATGTAACTGATTCATTAGAAATTTTGGACTTGTAATTATTTTAAATTTTTCAAATTTTAAACAAAAGTCAATGTGTAACTGCCTTATTTTAGATACAATACCCTGTAAATTTTTGCATTTATAGATTCTTGGCCTTCAGCTGATTAAATACTTGTTAGGTTTCCCTATATTTGAATCTAATCTTTTTTAAGATATTTTGATTTATTGGAAGAATCTTCCTAAAATACCATATCTACAAAGTATTAAATTCCTGGTTATTTTAAAAGTTATACTTATGAAACTTTATTGTCATATTAACCAGACATTGTAGGATAAACCGGTAAGTAAAGTTTTTATAAATACTATACAGGAGGTTCAAAAAATAATCTCAAATTTAAAGAACTTTAAAAACAGAAAGGCTGTTTATTTTAAATAGAACACCCTGTATCATTTTACATATATGAATATGATTAGAATTTTACGTTTCACATGTAGCTATTTATATGTAACTGGATATAGTAGATACATATGTTCATATGTAATTTCAATCGTCAATCTCTTGGTAACTGTTGAGTTTAGGTATAGGACATGTTACATGAAACATATTTAGAATTTTAAGCAGAATCTAAATATGAAATAAAAAATAGTTTACATATATAGTATAGTTTGCATTTGAAAAAACAAAGTTGATGGTCGTATCTTGTTTTTGGGCTACCCTGTATACATGAATTTACCATCAAAAAAATTGCAGTCAAAAATAAAAATCGACGGGTTCGAACGATTTTTTAAAAAACAAACTCCTGAATGATTTATTCCATTTTGCAAACTCATACTGTAATGTCACGAAGGGGATAACCAGTGGCATCCATAGTTACTGAGAAATAATATTGATATATGAGAACGAAGGTTACCTATATACCAATGTAATGTCATTGTTGTACGATCTCACAACCAAGGATGTAAAGAGGTCAAAACAAAATAACATCCCTGAGTGGGACAAACTCTTTTTAATTCCTGCTGTTTGCACAAAACGAAAGCATAACAGTGAATGAATGTAATAAAAAGTCAAATACGGTGGCCGTCAATAAGCAGTCATGAAAATGACTGTTACATAAACAGGCTGCAAAGTAGCTCGATACCCAAGCAACCAGGCAGTCCAGTGAATCGGATTATTCAGTTGGTACTTCGAAGGCATATCTCGGGGGTTGTAGAGGATTTTTTAAAAATTAAAACCTGTCAAAACGTAGCTCATTAAGTCCGCTTAGAGTTCCAATTCCGACATTCTCAGCGGTTAGGGTGCAGCACCGATTTCCGTAACACTTTGCAGCTGTCAAAATTTTCGAATTTTTCGGAATAACTCGAAAACGGTAAATTTTAAAGATAAAACACCTTACATAAACTGACCTTAGAATTTGACGAGAAATCCGAAAATCGCAAAAAATGGGGATTCTATTTAAAATAACAAAGTTGGCAGCAGTACCCGACCTACGACTTACCTTGTATACTTGTAAATATTTTTTATTCAATTTTTAAAATACGCATTTCCTAATGACCAAAAACTTTTGTATGAAACATTTCCTTCTAAAACTGATATTTACTGAGATAACGCACTTTGATGCACTACAGGCCATTGATACAAATAGAGAAATTGTTGACTCAGGCATACGAAAAGAATACATTAAACTTTTATAAGTTTCTTCTATCGCCAAAAATATTAAAATTATTATTAATTTATTCCGCGCATTAATGGTATGTCTCTTCGGGGTACCTTTTTTAGATATTCTCTTTTCAATTAAATTTAGCAAAATATTGAAACATGTTTCAATCCTTAAAAATGGTTTAAATTGAGCTGGTTCTTCTTAAAACTCCTTATTAACTAAATTTAAATTTCCATTGTCTTTGTGATCCAACCAAGGTTTTACCCACCAACGTCGTTTTCTCATCTCTTTTCCTTGTTTTACCATTTCTTCCTCTAATATCTATGTAGGTATCTAATGCTATAGAAAACAGAGCAGTGCAATGTTTTCTACGATTTTTCTTTGTAATTCTTATTTTTTTAATATAGATCTAATAATTACGATAAACGCGGTAACCCAATAAAATAAACAATAATAATGACATAAACTTATATATTGTTATATTAAACTGTTGGTACGAAGCAACAGTTTCTGTTTCATGGTTGGTATTACTGAATATTGCCAATGAAAAATTTGATCGTGTAATATCACGCTCAAACGTTTTCAATAAATTCACGAATGTCTTTAAGAACAAATTTTAACAATTTATTCGTGAATTTCTTTGATCGTGTAACACAGGCATTAGCTATGCATTACAGAAAATAGTTTATATCTACATATACTAAATGTATTCAGAATTATTTCTGCAAATAACTCAGGTATCGGTTGCTAATGTAGACAATTGTTTCGAATTACTGTATAAAGGATTTCGATCTTCACTTGTTGAAGGAGAAGATAAATCTAGTTCAGAATACTGAACTATAGCACGCTGAATTGTTAATTTTAGCTGTCGCTGGTAATCCCATGATTTTAAATTTCTCAATTCACTAGCAACAAAATCTCCAAAAATTTGGAACTGGTCACTTCGTTTATTTAACAAGTTTGACGTTTTTTTAAAAATGACTTCGTGTTGTCTATTATTTTTCTTAATATGTCCTGGTTTTCTCTTCCTTGGCTGAACATCTATTTTTATGTCATCATTTGAGTTGTCGTGCTCATTCGCTAATATTTCCATCTGTTTTGGGGGTTCCTAAAATCAAATATGTACGAGTATACATAAACAAGTTTTGTTTAAAATCATCAAATTATGACGATGATTTTAGATAATATTTTGGGTGTTTTGTTTTAGACTTTCAAGAGCAAGAAAGAGAGTTAAAAATACTTGTAACGNTTTTTTACGTTTTTTTTCATAAAATGGCATTTTTATCGAAATCGGTTTGCATTAGTACTTTTTACCAATAGTACTTTTTTTGTAGAAAACATTGATAGTTTTCCAGTATCGTAATTATGAGGGGCAAAACAATCTCACGCAACCCTAAAATCTCTATCATTAGTATATAGAAAAAAAGTAAATTAATACTCAAATCGTAACTAATACTAATGATAATAGGCTTACAAAACTTGAGTTTCGTATCTGAAACGATTCGTAAAATATTGTCAAAAAACTGAAAAAATCCTTTTTCTTGACAACCTGTATCCCGAAAACAGTGCGCCTACGGACCTATATTAATATGAATTTTTTATTCTAAAAAACTCTTTAAAAATTCATACCTTGAAATAAATACATGTACTTAATTGATACCCTGTATATTAAATCTAGTTTTTCGAAAAGTATTGGTTATATGTGGGTACATAAAATTTACTAATAGCGTTTTTTGTGGATAAAAATATGCTGAATAATTATGATAATATCAAATATTACTGTACATTCTGTAGAGAAAGAGATATCCACAAAAAACTGGTTTTTGGAGACTTTAACCGTGAATAATTCACAACACGCGCGGAATATTGAAATGGACCTTTTCATAGTTATTTACTAAACAGTAAATAGTTTAGTTGAAAACAAAGATATGTGCAAAAATTCAGTTCCCTTTCACGAGTTTAGAGGTCTTATCGTAAAATTCCAATACTAATATTAATAATCAGAAATATTTATTATTAAAAAAGCTTGTAACTGATATAGTTGTTATAAAAACTATATGAAATGGCCCCTATGTTCTTGTATGCATAAGTAAATTCACTTTAAACAATTAAACTATACTGTGCGTAGTGTGTCTGTTTGTTTATTCATTGTTTTTAAAATAATCGGCAATATTTGTAATTCTTTGTATCAGTTCAGCTGTTGTAGTAGTAGAAGAAACAAATTTTCGATTTCAAAGCGTCTCAGAAAAAACAATCAAGAAGCGTTAGATCGGGTGATCTTAGAGGCCAATTTTCTTGTGGGACATAAGTCTTACAGTTGCCAAAAAAAAGAAAAGAGGTAGTCATTTACGAACCCGAAAAGAAGCTAATCAAGTAAAGAATTCATGTTACAACCAAGATAATCAATTTAGAATCCCCGTTTATAGTATTGCCTTTTTCTAGTAACAAAAAAAAGACGCATTGCGGAACTTTAAAGATAATATTTTATACAGCGTTCTTTTCTTTGTTACATTGAAAATAAGAAAAACATAAGGTACGCTTTTAGTATTATCGCAGATTATTGACGTACAAGTAAGCCTTAAAAATTCGAACTGTATGATAATGCACATGTGGGCGGAGACAAGAATTACATTACACGGACTAAGGCCTGTAACTCACAACCTTTTATCATATTTAAATGATTTCTCATTGCAGAATATTGATTTATTTTTAAGATTGATTGATTTATTTGCTCTTCATTTAAATTGTGAATATTTCATTTAAAAAAATTAATTTCTACTTTATATGTCAAACTCCAGCGTTAAATTTAAATTTTACCCTCCACGTGATATTATGCGCGAAACAAACGAATTTAGAACGATCATTTATCATATCCCTGTTTACTGCATCATGGAAAATAGTTGAATTATGTGATTGACGCTGACATACATACATACATATGTCCACGTATTAATGTGTCGCTCGGCGCAAATTGTTATATGTCGAGATGCTGCTTTATGATCCAGAATTTGACCTAGAAAAAAGTGCTTGTATTTTATCGGCATTCCTTTCTCCTACACAAATTTTTAAAAAACTGAAAAACAAATTCTATGCACCGGGGCTTACTTTTGATAGTGATAAGCAGGTTGCGGCATGCACAATCAAAGTTATTAGGCTTAAAGCATTGAATATACAAGTACATTGTCAATATTGAAATGTTAAAAAAAATGTTGAATTTTTTCTGAATTTATGTGACATTAACTCTGTAGCTTTTGGGTAAAAGGGGTTAGTTCAATTTGGTGTAAATCGGGATTAAGAATGGCAAAGATAGTTGAATTTTTGCTTTATTTTTTAGTACACATAACTAAATTTTTCTAGAATTTTTTCAAAAGTTTTTTATTAGTGAATAAGGTGTTATGTTGAGAAATGCCTATTATTTTTGAAATTTGTTTTGTGAATTGTCAGAAATGAAAAATTTGGACTTAACCCCTTTTACCAAAAAGCCACAGAACTAGTCTATATGTACATATACTAGATGAATACAAAATGAAAGAGTCATACTTACAAAGTTGCCACTAGTTGAATGGTCATTACTAATAAACTTCATTGCATCATAAAACTTCCATGTGATTTGATACTCATCACCGTCTTTATTAGTTTTCTTTCGTCTTTTTCCTTGATGAAATTGTGTTCGCAAATTATGCAACTTCCTAGATATTTCAGATTCTATTGTATCAAATTTTGCAGCCAATTCTTTTAATGCATTTTCTTTTTTGGCTCTATTTCTATAATTGATATTGTTCACATTCCATAATTCTGGATACATCTTCCAGTAACTAATTAAGGAAAAAGTTTCCTCTTCTGACCAACATTTTATTTGTGCCATTGTAAAACCACAATAGAAAGTTTAACTTTTGCATGAAATTTCCAACAAATGACTACTTTAACGGCACTTCTAAATACTTGTTGAGATCAACGGTCGAAAACAAAAGTGTTTTCGCAACTTTTGCCTTGGGCATGTTTACACATGCGCCGACATTTACTCTCGAAATAAATGTCGCAATATTATAGCTGGTTGTACATAGTTTTTAAAGCCTAATATACACATTGAAGTACTTCTCATAAATATATAGATTTATAATAACCAAATAGGCGTAGTTTAAAAACAAATATACAGGGTGGTCCCTAAGGGTGTTCCGATATTTAAGGAGCTGATTCTCTGGATTGTTCCAAGACGAAAATATCATGTAAACGTACGTTCTAAAATGAGTCGTTTTCGAGATACAGGGTGTTAAATTTTAAGAAAAATCAAATATTTTTCTTGGTATTTTCAAAAAGGCGCAAGTTATTTTATTGAAACTCAGTACACTTACACAGTAGTTAAAAACTTGTATTTTGAATCTGTTATTTAAAAAATATATCGCATTTGGAAAATATCATTGGTGTACTTCCATTTCTCCTATAAGAATTAAAATGGCAACCCCTACACACGTTTGTCTACATTTTTCTTTAAATATAAGAAGAATGTACTGTTGTAACTATTGTGTAGGTGTACCAAGTTTCAATAAAATAACTTGCGCCACTTTCAAAATGCGAAGAAAAATATTTAATTTTTATCAAAATTTAACAGCCTATATCTCGAAAATGATTCATTCATTTTAGGATATATATTTCTGTAGCATTTTCGTCTTGGAACAATCCCGAGAATCACCTTCTTAAATATTGGAACACCCTTAGGGACTACCCTGCATAGGTTGTGCCGTAACATATGGATCTTACAATTAGAGAAATTACAAATAGTAAGCGTGTCTCATATGAGCCGAAAATATTTTACTAAAACCTGATTCGTTTACAAAATACAGGGTGTTAAAGGTAAATATAAATTTTCCAAAATATGTTAAAATATGTAATTTTAAAATGGCTTACTCAGTCGAGACTCAATTTGACACAGTGCTATTTTTGAAAAATTAAAATATAAATTTAATAATAATTATGTATTATTATGTTTATTAAAATAAATATTATTTTAATAAATTTCTCTGTAGTTTTTTTTGTTTGTCATTTTGTTTATTCTAAACATGAATTAATCAACGGGAGCCTTTCTAAATAAAAAAATTATACTTCATTAATCTCGATATCTTGATTGGTTTTGAACATACATATAATAAAGCTCGGTTATAACGTGCCAAGAAAGGACTTTTAAAATAACTTTATATCAAAAGTTCGCTAAAAAAGAAATAAATACATACCGTAAAACGAGGTGACTTTGTGCCATATGGGGTGAGACTGTGCCATACCCAATTTTTGTTATTTTTCAATACCCTGTGTATAGAGCTACAAAAATTGAGCATGACACAATCCTATATAAAATATAGAATTCCGCCATTTCCGATTTTTGCTCCATTTTGCACAGGGCGTTGAGAAATCCAAAAATTAGGTATGGCATAATCTCACCCCATATAGCACAAAGTCACCTCGTTTTACGATAATATGTATATGTACAAGGTGTGGCTATAAAATATTAAGAGTACTTTATTTCTCTAATAAATACTTCAGTCATCATAACTTCATAATTCGTATTTTTTATTCAAAGAAGGTTCCTCCCGGTTCAATACATAGTTTGGCACGATCCTCTAACCAGTTTAGGGCGTTGCGGAATTCCGAACTTGGAATGCTGTTCAACTCTTGCGTCACGTTATTTTGAATGTCACTTGAATCTTCAAATTGACTTCCATTCAATAATATTTTCAATTTGGGAAATAGGAAATAGGGTAAGGTCAGGACAATAGAGTGGATGATTAAGCACAGTCACGTTTTTCGATGTGAAAATCTGATTAATGATTGTTGCGGTATGCACCGGAACGTTGTCATGAAGGAGAAACCAGTCCCATAGAAATATTGAAACGACTTACACTTAGATACTCATCAACAAAGCAGACTGAATCATTATTGCATTTGCCTCACAATCAGTTGCTCATTTATCCAATTTAAAACAAAACTGGATGGCGTGTCTTTGTCCGATAAATTTCTCCATGACGAGTGGAAGTGCACACCTTTTTCAAGACACATCTGTTTACTAATCTATTGAATCCAATCTGACCAAACTTGGTGGGGGCGTGCCTAAGGATTAAAATGTAAATAGCGTTGCTTACGCGCTTTTTATCAACCTAATTCTAATACTTTATAGCCATACCTTGTATGTTTCATAACGG
Organism: Hypothenemus hampei; assembly: GCA_013372445.1. NCBI lineage: Eukaryota > Metazoa > Arthropoda > Insecta > Coleoptera > Curculionidae > Hypothenemus > Hypothenemus hampei. The sequence goes on from JABRWK010000041.1 coordinate 560,358, forward strand.
GCAAGACTTTTTATTTAGTACGTTGTAAACATGGGTTCGTAATAAGCCTGTATGTTATAAGTGAGTTTTACTGTATTAGACTTTCAATATGGTGTTGTATTAAAAATCGATTAAAACAAATATATTAAAATAAAAAAATGTAAAAATAAATTAAATTAAAAAAAAAACAAAAGATCCTGCAATATCGTTATGAAAATTAGATTTTGATGAAAATTGTTGAAACTGTACCAAAAATTTGTTTAGAAGATGCTGATCAAAAGTTATCATGAGTACAATCCTTGAAAATCAAGTTTATGATCTCCACATGACAAGCAAGGTCAGCAAAAACATATGTCTAAGATACAAAGAAAACTTGTTTGGAAACGACATCAAAGATCAATTTGTCCTATTTAGTTTGAATCTCTGAATCTGAATTTGACCTCAGATTTGTTTCATCATGAGTTTTTCCTAACCTCAGAATTCCTCTAAGAGCTCTGATTATCACAACATATGTTATTATACATTAGATATTTTGAACTGCTAAATCCGAATATATCCTTAACAGTGTTAATTGTTGTTTGTTTAAACAACCTCTGCCTGCGTGTGCGCACGATTGTTTTAAGAACGCAAAATTGCTGAAGCCAACCGTGGGGTTGCAATTAGAAAAAACAAAAGAATACCTTAGTAATATGTAATTTAGTTTTGACAATTTTGTTTTTAACATAATAACAGAATAAAAAAATATAGAAAATAATAATAATATAATAATATCTAGTAGGCGTGTGCTTTGGTTCAGATATTGAATATTTAAATAATGATTTAAATATGTACATAAGATTTTGCTACTACGCCAGGACATTTATCGAACAATATTCACATTTGAAAAGTATTCTATGGGATGCTCAATCTGAAAAATTGAGAAAAAATATATTTGAAAAATTAAAGTCACATTAAAAAAAAAAAAAAATTAAAGTGTTTCTATAAAAAAGGTGAAAAATCAAAAACTTCCTTTCGGATTATAATATCGATACCTTTCCAAAAAAACATCATAAGTAACAAAATTAATTTTTTTGCAGGAGGATAAAAAATCTATTTAAAATTAGATTAATACATTTTTCAAAAAATAAGAAAAATATAAAATAAAAAATAAGAGATAAGTAATACCAAAAACAAATGAAACTTTACTTCAGATACCTATATGAAAAATCTTGTCAAACAACCAACGAAGTAAAATTAATTGAAAATGTCGCTTACGATGATTTTCTGGAAAGATATCGATATACTTAGACTCCCAACCATATCGCAGTGGTTTTTTTATGGAGTGAAATTGAAAAAATGACTACCGTACTATTTTGCCGATTTGTAGAAGACACATATGTTGTGTATCTAAATAAGTGCGACAAATTTTAAAGGGTAATTGCAGAGGTGTTTTTGTGAAGAAAAGTTCATATACACATAGGTTCAAAAATGTTTCGTTTCCATGTGTTCAATTTCCTATTTTCGTTTATACTTTTTAGAATATTTCAAAAACGGTTTGAGGTACGGATTTGAAATTTGGGTCACGGTATGACAGGATAGATGAATGGGTCGCTGGAGCAACGTTGCATGTTACAAATTTTGGAAATTTCTTTTTTTGTGGAGAAACATTCATTA
>JABRWK010000041.1:582165-601894 GCA_013372445.1 Hypothenemus hampei
TTTTTTTTTTTTTTGAATAAAATAAAATTTCATAAAAAAATGGAATTTTTATTTCAGAATATCAAGTTAATTTTTAAAATCAAATTTTTATCAATATTTAAATCTGATTTGCAGTTGTTTCGTGAAATAACTTTTTGATTACATCATACTAACATTAAGGATTATCTAAAAATGTTTTATTTAAAAACTGAAAATAGATAGAATTCTTTTTAATTATCACGATACTATATTAATGGAATATATCGGGTTTTTCAAATAAGCGATTCGAATGTATGAATATTTAGCATTTGCAAACCACAATGCTTATTGGCCAACACTTAGGATAGTAATCCACTGTGATTACTTTCTCTTAACAGAAATAGATCTTTGCAGGCTTCATGTGTCGACCAGAATATCACAGTGACTGAAGATATGACCACTGTTTACCTCGTCGTTCTTGCAAAACCTGCCCTCTGACTCATCGCCGATGTCTATTTCGTATAAAAAAATACTTCGCCTACCACTGCCCAGTTAAGGTAGCAGACTTAAGTGACAATCTTGTTATTAATTGTCAAAGTCTTCTTGTTTAATTGAACCGGTCATTTCGAAAACAACATAAGTCACAAAAACAAAATTTTACAGAAATGTAAAAAACCTTACATTTTTTCAGATAAAACATTACGCAGTTGCCCATTATTCATACAAATATATGCGATGTATGTGCGTATTTTGGTCAGCCCCTAAAAGCAAAAACTAATTATTAAAGGACATAGATTGTGCTTTAAGAATCCTCAACTATTTACAGTCCATTTGTTTCAACCATATTCTGAAATCTATTCCAGGATCGGCTCTTATGGGTTCCACTGTATATGTCAAATGCGATTTCCAGAATAACTGAAAATTCGAATTAATTCATTAAATATTTTATAGTTTTCAGTTATCTAATGTTCAAGGATCCTTAGCACGATAATCCTTTTTGTCTCTAAAAAAATTGCAAGAACCTCCAAACTTTAGGTTATCGTGTGTATACTTAATTGGAGTCCTACCAGATCCAGATCGTCCCAAACCCGGAATTGTAATACGCTCCATACATCCCTTCTTAGTTTAAGAAACTTAGAATTAGACACTGCAAGCAGTCCTAAAGCCAAAAACTTCATAACTTCTATAACTTACTGCAGAATTGAAAATGTCGCTATTTTTAGAAATCTGGTAACATTTATAAAACAAAAGCACAATCGCCATTTTGTCTACAAAATCTTACAATGATCTTTTTTCCTATAAAATTATTAGGTATATTTATATTGATAAACTTATCTAGATCACATATAAAATATCTGTAAGTACCCTTATATATTAATATACATTTAATCAATTAACATTAGTATTTGCCCGATTGGACCGAATATTTAATTTTTCCTTGACCATCGATACTAGATGAACTGCTTGCGAATGCTGCATTTGGTCCTTGAGCCTGTCCAGAAACATGGATACCAGTACCTTCAGTTTCACCGAATCGTGAAAAAAGAATTGGCCTGAAATGAATTGAATCAATGTTACTAGTATTAATTTTAATGAAATTTACCCTTTGTATCCGGCGGATTGTCCAGAACCTAAACCTCCATAACTCTTTCCACTGGAAGGACCGCCAGGGCCAAATCCAGAGTTCGCACTTGACGTGGACCCGGCAAAAGCGTTTGCTCCACCTGCCGCTGATAAAAGATCATGTTTATGACATTTTTTGGATAATAAAAGACCTTCGCTGCCAGAGTTTAAAGAATTTAGAGGGGCTCTCAATGTAAGCCTGTAGCGCGACAGACTAAACAAGTTTCATCAAGCAATCAGTCAAAAACCGTAGGAATTTTTTCAAGTATCCAAATGCAGTTTCACTCAATCAGTAATAAACTAATTAAACCAAAGTTGTACTATCACAAGAATTTATAGTACAATTGAAGTAGAAAACACAACCATTAATAAAATATATTAAAAATGATGCGGAACATGCAAATAAATTGATCATTGGAAGTAAGAAAACCGTACCCATTAATTTTGACGATAAATTGTTAAACATGCAGTTTCAGATTTCTTTAATTTATTACTTACCCTTATGGATATTAGCCAAGAAACTCTCTACTTGGTTAATAATACCAGCAGGATCTGGAAGGTAATGTCGGTTTAATATGTTTTTTTCATTTTGTATGAAATTCGCATAAAAATCCCGTTTTTGTTTTTGCCTTTCAAGTTAATCGTAAAAAAAACAGTGACGTTCCTTAACTAACGTGCCTCGTAACAGAATCCGTTACTCCATTGTTCGTGATCGATTTTTAACTTTCGTACCAGCAAAAAAATTTACTTATTTACCATCAAAAAATCCATCTGGTATCTGACCGGAACCCGAATAGCTACCCGCATAGGCTCCACCACCTCTTCTAACTCTGGATAATGATGGATTAGGCATAATTTCACGTCGATTCCTGAATTGAACTTTGTCAGATTGATGGCCAAATTGATCAATTACATAAAACGATTTTGGAACGTAATCTCCCGGTCCTAAAATACATAGAATTTAAAAACTTTAATATGAAATTTTCTTTATTTAAAGTATAACCCTATTCAATTTATAACCGATAAAATTAATAGAATTATACGAGGACTTATTGATAAATATCTAATTTTGAAGGCAACAAAACAATTATGTTTCCATCGGGACAACATATAATAAAAAATAAGTGCATTACTGCTACTTTTCTCACCAAAACAAAATTAAGTACTTTTATTTAAAAGGGATATGAGGCAAGCAAATTTACAAAATGCTGAAGGGATCATTTTGGATGAGATCGTAGAGGTCGGTATGCAAGACATATATCTTCCAAAATGGTTTGAGGTGATTTTCCTTGTGAGAGGAAGAACTTAATGACAGTGTGACATTTAATTTTCTCCATGTTTAATTTTTTTCCGGGATGAATTGTTTAATCGGTGATATAGTAGCGATTAATGTCACGATTTTTATAAAATTTGGAATTTATAATCTTAAGCAGTTCCTCAGTGCTTACAGATATGAAAATGTAACTCCTTCCTCTGCCTACTTTTACATTCTGTGAACTTTTTTATACTCCCTCGTATGCCAAAAATACTCCATGATAACTGTTTTTTTAATTCCACAGTCAAAAATAGGATTACATCCTTCAAAAGAAGCTTTTGCCAATATTCAAGATGTATTTCAGTACCAACTCAAGAAACTATCGAGTAGATCCATGATTTAATATCATCAGACTGTCGAATTGGGCTAAAACGTATAGCTTATAGTTTGAATACATATATTCAAACTATAAGCTATACGGAATAAGCTATTCGGAATGTGATGGATGTATCCATCACATTTCGAATTTCAAAGAGAACCGTTTTCAAAAGTCTGTTGAAAATGTCCCTGGCACAGTTTTTTGGGATGTTTATAGAATTATCTTTTATCGAGTATTTACTTGGAAACAAGGAAAAGAACCATAAGAGAGTATTCCTCTGTATTATTAACAGAGCTGCGTGGAAAAATAGTGGAAATCATACTTGATATGATCTTCAAAAGAATACATAGTTAATAAAACTTCTAATTCGAATTGTTAGAATACCATTCCATTTATATACCTAATGATTTTTCGAATTCTCTTTTTTTCTAAAATGACGAAAACTCTTAAACGTCGAACATTTTCTTCCAGAGAAGACTTGATTAGACTAATAGAAGGGTAGTTTGGAGATGAAGAAAATTCCTTTGGCAGACCTAAAGACATTACAGGCAGACTTTGTGGTGTGTTGAACAAAGGGAAAGATAGGTAGAAGAATATAATTGTGCAGTAGTCTAATTGTAAGAATAAATAGACAGTATAGAGGAGAAAGTGACTAAATTCATTCCAAAATGTCTAAGTCCACTTAGTCAATTTTCTCCTGTACTTTTACAGTAGACTTGATCAATTGTAACTTTTCTCAAAGAAACATTAAATTGTGACAATAGGGCTTAATCAGTTTTTCTTGTAAAGTTCATTAATATTTCCTAAATTTTAATTTTTAAAAAATGAAAATCTGAAGTTTTGGATTGTTACTTTCTCTTGTATCCCGACGATCCGTAACAATACTTCCTCGTACCTATGTAGTTTAAATAAAAAAATTGTTGGAAAATAAATAGGAATAATCAAGATCAAGGTTAAGTAGACGTACAGAGTGGTGTTGCTCAAAATGGAATCGGCAACATGAGAAAGAGTTGTGACTCTATATAGAGTAACCAAAAAATGTGTTAAAGGGAACGTTTTTTATTAAATCATTTTATATTGCATATTTAAAAAAAAAAACAAGACACCATGTAAATGTATTGTAAAAATACAACTTATTGGATCACTGTGTATATTCTAATAAATTATTATTATTTTTTTGTTTAGAATATTCAATATAGTTAACTTCGATTGAATATAAGAGATAATTTAGTGAATCGGTATACCTAAAACAGTGTCATCAAAAAACACTATACAAATATATGAAAAATAAAAATTTAGCGATTTTCTACTTACCATAAGCCACAGATACACCAAAAATAAGAATAAAAACATACAGTTTTCCTGAAATCATTTTATTTCTTTTTTATTCCAATTTTTAAGACCGGTTCTCGTCGCACAATGAATCTTTTGCTGAAATAGACGATGATCGAAAGTTGCGGTTGTATTTTACCACGCTGTCCCAAGTGGAAGATTCTCCCTCCCCTCTCCTTCTATAGAACAACAACGCAGTGTATGATAAATAAAAGGTTTTACCGGTTATTGTTTACATAACTTGATCATCAGGATATACCTGAGTAGTGTCAAAGCGCAAAAACACTGTTAATTGGATTGGAAATTACCCTATTTATTATTGTAATATTAGTGGTTCCCTGACTAGTTACATGAAATTAATAATGGTGAAGTTTAAAAATAAATTGTTTCATGTTTCTTTTTTTTACTTCCCTATTCATTTTTACATAATACCACACTCCATGTTTAATTGAAATTGCTTCCAAGAAACTACGTGCAAATGATTAAGCATAAAATATCGAAACTCAAAGCTCTTAGCCTTCAACTTTGTCCGTTATAAATAGAGAAGATCGGTGAGCTAAAACAATAATTTTTACTTCAAACAAGTTCTTAAATACTGAACAAACAAATCAGGAATCTTCTCAATTTCGGGTGTATGCATTTTGGAGTAGGTTATATATTGTCTTCTTAACAACATTAGTTGTTGAACACTAACTTTAGGTACGGCGATCGGTTCACTGCACTCGGGCAATAACACCTCATCTTTTAAACCTTCATTTTTCGCTTCTATCAGTTTATCGGTAATGTTTTTCGTGATACGATCCAGATCGTAGAGAAAATTTGTCGAACTCAATGGAGGATTTTGTGTGGACTGATTGGGTTTTGGAGCATTTTTATTGAAAAGGCTGGCGTATATTGATGATGTGTCCAAATCGCTTCCTGGATACACAGTGAATAAAGGACTGTCCCATCTATTCTTCTTATCAGGATCTTCATACCTATTATTGTTAAATGTAATACAAGCATATTAATACGTCAATATTTTATATGCATACCTCATAACTAAAGCATCAAAAGTGTTTCTTGTATACTTTTCCTCCTCATTGTCTCTAATTTCATTAAAACTCCATGCCTCTTCTCTATTAATTTCAGCATGTACGGTACACTGAGTGCTTTTATTCGCTTTGGTGCCACAAAACAACTCATATCGATAACCTTTGATATAGTTCAAAGCATCTAATATAATAACATTACTAGGAGTGATTAATTTAAGCATTTCACTCTTCAAAAGGCCTCTAATGTGCTTCTCTTTGTTTGAATCTGCGTAAAAGGCATTCTTCTCAAAACCAGCCTTCACTATTTGTTCATATTCGCTTATTATGTGAACTTCTTTTCCTTGTTCTTCGAAATACTTCTTCAATTCAAGCGCTCGAGTCGATTTGCCACTACACGGCACTCCCGTCATTATAATCAAAGGCATATTTAGTCTTTTTAAAATAAATATTTAAAATAGGCAAATGTATGGTTATGTTTTTAACATTTTATGATTGTCCAATTGCTCTTCTTTTAAATTGTTGTGGCGCTATATCTTTTAACTTTCGACCAAAGAAATTGTTTCACATTTACAAAATCTTGTAAAAGATTGATTTTTGGTAATATATTATGGCTACTGTACGTTCGTGAAGCTATTTAAAATTGAAATATTAGAATTCAATTAAGACTGCAGGTCCGTCACCATGACATTAAATGAAACTGATTGTAAGTGACATTGGTTGCCTAATTAGCAGAAATATTTGTAAAACAAGACTGTAAAATCGACAAACAAAACAATACGCATTCATCAAAATATGGCGAAAGATGCATATATCTGTTAATATCTGCAACTGTGAAAGCAGGTAAGTGCCATAAAAACTCGAAATTATGAGAAAAACTAATGGTAATTCTTTTGCGCCTTCACAGTATATGTATTTATTTTAACTTCCGATCATTTTCGATATAATCTCATACTGTATTTTTTTGAAACATATAACTGGCAACAGATGTCGCTAATCGTTATCAATATTTCAAAAAGGGCGACGAAAAACGAATACAAAATTCCAAATATGAAATTAATTCCATCTTTTCTACATTGCATTTAAAACTCAAATCAGACAATATTTAATATTTTCGCCCTTTTATTTAGATATGGATTAGATAGGTTTTATCAGTTCTGTGATGATAACTTATCTAAAACAGGACATTTGTATGTGTCTCCGTATATAAACATGTGTAAAGAGAGAACTACCTGAGCATTACTAAAGCAATATTAAGTATTTAAGAAAATGTTTTACCCAAAAGGCCTAACGGTTATTGTCTTAAATTTATGTTTTTCTCAAGTGTTATCGACGATATATGATGACGTAAGAATCGTTTAAATTCTCCTAATTCTAAACTAAGAATATATTATAGTATGCTCCAGTGACAATTGTAAAAGGCCCTCCTCATTTTACCCAGTCCATATACAAGGTTACCTTAACGGGAAATAATAAAATATTACCAGCAGACAGTTCGATCACAATAGAGAATTATCACGACAATTTATTCGTTGTCATAGCATCTGGTAAGTACTTAACTGGACTAACAAACAATAATCTTTAATTTTATCCAGAGAATTACAACGACTATTCGGTTAGCATCGTGAAATCGAATCAAACCGATCAAAAACAGATCCAGTTGGATATAAGCTCAACTAATCCGATCAACAAGCAGTTTGACGTTATTGTTTTGGAGGCTCGTGATGAGGCCTCGATACCGATTTCCAGGACGATGGTAGTGTTGTTCAATTCGAATTTGGCACAGGACATGTACAGAATGGTGTTTAAAGTCGACAATGACGAGTATATAATATTGAATTTTTATTATTTTAAATGGTTCCTTGCGTTGCTCACGATTACCGGATTATTAATTTTGATCGTTGAGCTGTACGAAATTTTTAAGAGTATTAAAATGACCAGACAAAACTCACCGTATAAAGAATTGCAAAATATTTAATCAAAATTACTTAAGATATGTTAAATTAAGAAATAATAATATTTATAGAAAAAAAAATCTTTTCGTTCATATTTATATGCATTAATCTAAATAGGTACACCATATGTAAACATTTGATTAAAAAGTTTATTTTTAGAATAAATAGAACCTTTGTTTCAAAAGTACTAAATATACATGCCTAGAAATATGCACGTCATGAAACTTGGAATAGTATGTATTTCCATTTTTTAAATTTTCCATTTGGAATGGTATCTCATTGCTTAAAGGCGATTACCAACAATTTTTACTATTTTGCAAATAATTGCAAAGTGTTGAGTTAACGACCTTTGAACAAATAAACGTTAAATATTTTTGCTAATTTGTAGTATTTGGAATTTGTTTCTTGATGCACTTTTTTGGTAAAGCCCGCATAACGTTTACTCATCATTTCTTATGACTTTTTCTGATCTTGAAGCGATTATATGGTAATGGACTAGACTAAAGCTTGCTGACGAAGTACTTGTGCTTTCTAAAAGTTGTAATGAGAAATATGAAAAATACAGCGAGAAAAGCTCTGAAAATAACATTGAGATATTGTTTCTGGGCTTGAGATGGAATTGATATATGTCTGTCAGCCATAGGCTGAGATTTAACAACAAAATTACAATAATCTGACACCCTTGGTACCAGATAATGACGTAATGGAATGACGATTTGAATGGAGAAAGTATCCTCAAGAAACTAGTAAGACAAATTGTAGAATTGCATTTGTAACTGGAAAATCAAAAATAATTGATTATAATTATAATTATTAATATAATATAGTATATTCATTTATAATTAATAATTAATTGTTTAATAATACAGTCCAATAAATTTAATGGTATTTTTGGTCTTAAGAATGAAAATAGGTGTTTCTTATAGAATTCGGTATGTTAAACCAAAATCCGGACGCAGAATTGCCTTATCATATAAGAATTTTGAGATATTTAAGTTTAAACAGTGAAAAAATGGTGTTTTTAACCGCTTTCAAGAGCTTATATCTAAGTGACGTTATTTTTAAAAATGATTTTTGGTGATTGCATTCTATTGTGCTATTCTTCACCTTTAAAATGTATTTATCAATTTTTTTTTCGCTGAGATCTTCAAGATATTCAAGTTTGAAACTATATAGTCACACGACCGTTCCGAACTGTCTTTCATAAACCTAACACACCTGCCAAATTAATACTCGTCTTATGCATTTGACAGCACATTACATTAGTTTACAGAGGTTTATGAAAAGCAACTAGGAACGGACACGTGGCTATATAATTTCAAATTTGAATATCTTGAATATCTCAACGACAAAAAAACATGGAAAAAAATTGATAATGCATTTTTAAGGTGTAGAATGGCACAATAGAATACAACCATCAAAAATAATTTTTTAAAAAAACGTTATTCAGATTTAAGCCCTTGAAATCGATTACTTTACTTGACTTGATGACTTTACTATTCAAATTTAAATATTTCAAAATTCTTACATGGTAGGGCAATTCTGCGGCCGGATTTGGGTTCAGCGCACCAAGTTCTATATGAAGCATCATTTTTCATTCTTGGTATAAAATCTCTGTTAAGCAGTTGTAATAATTACATTGTTTAACAGAGGTTTAAATAATTATTAACAACACTCGAGACAGGAAATGTAATAACCGTTGAATAATAACGACTAAATGCAAAAGTCTCTAATGGATAGAACAAGCCCTGAATGGACTAAAGAACTGTTGGCAATGGCAATCTATTTAGGCTCTAACTTTCCAAGAGGCCAAATTGTTGGTATTAAGAAGAACAAACGGAAAACATCCAAAGATTCATGTGATGAAGAGTTGCCCGAAATCCCACTGCTGATCTTTATTTCTACATGTGGGTATGTATTTCTGATGCAAAAAAAATCGAATACAAAGCTTCTTTTTTATTCCCGGTAAGAAAAAAGCTCACATGAAATTAAGCCCGAACTGTAAGAGAATATACTACCAGTTCAACTTGTGGCCTTTGAAACACTAAGTGTATCATATCCATAACGCCGTAAAAGGTTGAATTCAACTCAGCTGTTGCTTTGTAAAAATTTTTGATTTGCCACATCTTAAAACAAAAATAAGTAAAATTTAAGTTCTATCGGCATCTGTCTACATTCGTAGAGAGATACTGGTAAAAAAAATATATTAATATTTCATAGGAAAATAGTGGTCTAAAAACTCCCGAACAAGTCACGTCAAATTCAGGAATGCTTAGTGAAACTAGATATTTGTGGATTAAGAACTTGGCAGGTGTTGCAATAATCTCAGGATCCATTGGTAATGAATATATGTATACTTGGTTGTTAGATGAAGATTCAAGATCAAGTTTGTGCTTATTTGAATGAAATGCTTCTTGCATTTTATAATTAGATCCGACAAAAAAAGCAATTGATTAATCAGTCCGTACTCTTAGTCTAATAATATTGGCTTTTTTGAAATAATAACCTTTTCCCTGTTCCATAAAACTTCTGAAAATATTTCGTAGGAAATTCATTGAAAATAGATTTGGAAAAATAGAAACAAAAAATGTAATTTTGAATATTGTACGCTTGCACAGTGATTATAAACGAATTCCACTTATTCAGGAGAAGCTTCTATTCTTATCGGCATCCAGAACTGGATTGTTTTTCAATTGGGATGTAAAAGAACACTTTTTTTCTTTCCGTTATTGATAACTACAATTTCTAATACGTTTTTTGATCCGCTAAAGTTATATAATTCTGTCGGCTTTTTTACTGGAATACCATTAACATGAGTTATGATGTCGCCAACTTGCAAACCGCACCTAAAATAATTCCGCAAGAGAGATTAAATTTGCCTTTTGCTAATATATAACGACTCGCTTATAAGCGGGAGTTCCAGGTATAATTTTCCAGACTAAGAGACCATGACTGATATCTTTGGCAATATTATAATTTTCAGTTGACATCTCAAGAAGTAATTCGGGAGAGATTGAAATCGTTGTTAAACCAAACAAAACTTTATCCACTTTTCTAGTTGTAATGTTTTGCAAACGCAATTTCGAATTTTCCACAAATTTTTTAGCATATTCTATAAAACAAATATGTTACATGGAAAAGAAGGGATTACTTCAATCAAATTTACCAACTGGAATTGCAAACGATATTCCGGAGGTGAGTCTCAAGTTGTTGATTCCTATAACGTTTCCATCTAAATTGACTAGAGGGCCTCCGGAATTGCCAAATGTGATACTGGCATCTGTCTGGATATAAGTCATTGAATAATTCTTTAAACCTAGTTCTTCTGCGGGCCTATCGACGCTACTGATCTAAAATAATTTAGGTCAGACGCATACGGGATATTAAACAAATAACTTACAATTCCTACAGTAACAGAATTGCTAAGGGATAATGGACTGCCTAAAGCTACTACCCATTCTCCAACGGAAGCATCGCCAGTGTCTCCAAATTCTAGAGAGGGTAGTTTGTCATTGGTTTCCAATTTGAGAAGAGCTAGGTCGATGTTCATGTCAGCATCTTCAACTTTAACCGAATAGCTTCGACCTGGAAAAAGGATAACTTGAAATTATTTCTCACCAAAATGTTTCAAAATACCATCTCTCATCACAGCTGTAATGGTACTTTGGGGTTTGTTAAGTACAACGTGGGCATTAGTAAGTGCCCAACCGTCTTCGCTAATGATAAATCCAGACCCATTGGATGTGATTATTGCCTTGCCAGTTTCTGGATCTTTTATATTAGGATCACGTAATTCTAGGTAGAACACTGCGCCTGCACAATCGTTCACGACTTTTTTAATGAAATTGTATTGTTTTCTAGAAAATAGTCAGAAATTTTAGACGAACTGCTTGCAGCTCCTTTACCTTAAATCTTCGTCTTTTGCTTTTCTTGGAATATAACTTTCTGGATTTGCAATCAAATTATTTAAAACGGGTAGTTGCTTTGAAGATTCACGTCTTGGAGGCTTAACTTGTTCATCTCCTTGGCTATTTACAAGAAGATATGAAGCCACTAGAGCTGAAGTTATTCCCAAAACGCCAAGAACGTTAACTTTATTTAAAACGCTTGGAGCAACAGTTGTGGATGGTTTACTATTGTGCTGTTTCCTGAAATATGACCGTATTAATAAAGTTTTCTGGAAATTTTTCTTAATGAATGTGGATGGTGCTTTTAAAATGCTGGTAGTCATTGAACTGGAAATTTTGATATGAGATTGGATACGAAAATAATTTATGTCAATGTCTGTTTTAAAATTGACATTTTTTTCAAATTAATTGAAATCCAAACTGATCCCCACTGAGTAACAATAAATTTCCATTATTACCCTGAGCATTTGAAAAATCCTGGCACGAAGTTTTGAACTCTGATTTATTATGCGAATCCAGGCGATCTAGAAAAAGTGGAACGCCCTGTACTGGCTATTTAAATCTGGACGTACAAGAGGTGAATGCCGGTTACATCCAAAAATAAGTGCATAATAGTATGTGTGTGTGTATGTGTATGTGTGTACACACATCATGAACAACGTACGACCCAAAAAAAGACGCACATTAAACAGTATTGCCAATAGTCTCGAATAATTACGAATGTTGCGAGGAAAAAGTCCGGTTCAGTCCGGTTACAGAATAATTTTTTGTATGAAACACTACATTACTGGCAACACTGTATGTCTCGTCATCATCTACACGTTACCGGCGGGTCGTGGCGACGCTCCAGAGCATCGGCAGCATCAGTTTCCGCCATGACGGACGATAGACCGCAACGTGTGCCGCGTACGAAAGGCCGATCCGCGTCAATTTGCGCCACGGGTAGTTCCAGTATGGAAGCTATTCCGCCACCGGCTGATGGCACTCCGACTCAAAGAAGGCGACGACCCGCCGCCAGATCCCAAAGCGCAAGAATGACCAACCGAAGAAGTGTAAGAAATAGAACTACAACACAAAGTAGGTGTTTTTTATGTTTTTAATTTTATTAGAAGTTGATTAATAGTTTACTGGATTTAGATCATGCAGACAGAAACCAATCAAGCAGTGAACCGAAACTGACCGAAGATTCGACCCCAGACGTCTCACCGAATATTCGAAGAAAAGGTTCGCAAAGACGAGGAACTTCTGTTTATCAAAGAAAATCTGGAGCGTTTCTCGATGTGCCAGAGACACGCAAAGGTGCTTCGAGTCACAGTAACACGGAAGGTGAAGAGGATGAAGACAGTTATAGATTGAGAAGTTTCAGCTTCACATCGAAAGGTGAGAGCGTCTTTTTTGTTATTGTTTTGACCTGATTTTCTCATCATGTCGCTGCCAAGTGGCCCATTTCGCCTTGACACTCATCCAGAAATTTGGTATTCCTTGAAATATTCGCGACGATTTCAATTTTATGAAAAATGTATTTACATTTTTTCGAACACGACGATTCAATTTTTCATGTTTGAACAGCATTGAAGTGAGGAAAACAAACATTGTTTTTTTTCATGTTAACTGGAATTTTCCAATACTGTTATTTGTTTTAATGTAATTTTCCAAAGGATTCAATTGTGGAACATTTTTTTTTAACGAAAACTAATTTTGTGCCTGTTAATTGTTTCCAATNTATTTTGCATTTTTTGACAGCCTATGATATTTGTTAATGTCTATTGAAAAGCCAGTTTTACGTAAATTTAAGTAAGTAACACTTTTTTTTTGGAACATAACTGTACAAGACCGGTGCAAAAAGGGTTCAAATTACACAGCTATACAAGAAACAAAAAATCTATGGAAAAATATATACAGGGTCTCCCAACGAAAACGTACTAGAAGGTATAACTACCAGACAAAGATTTTGACGAGAAAAACCTGAAACACGTTAATTTTTTTTGTGACGGGGACAGCTTATAACGTAAAAAATATAGCCCAAACTTTACCCTTCTAAGCGGGGGTGGCATCCCCCAAATTTTTTCAAATGGAACTATGGGTCAAGTGGCACCTTAAATTGAAGGTATTTCAAAACTGTACTTAGAGGTGTAATTATATTTCAAATTTATCGATTCGTTTTTAAGAAAAAGAGCCTCAAAAAGTCAAAAATTTTAAAAATTAAGTTAGTTTTTTGCAAAATCTGTTAGGTTTTCCATACATGTTGTAAGGAACTTTTCTCTTGGAAATAACGATCTTAATCGTTGGTTAAATTTACATAAAGTTTATTTAACATCTTGCACATACATACAGAGTGTTAGGGAAACGACTTTCCTTACAACATGTATGGAAAACCTAACAGATTTTGCAAAAAACTAACTTAATTTTTAAAATTTTTGACTTTTTGAGGCTCTTTTTCTTAAAAACGAATCGATAAATTTGAAATATAATTACACCTCTAAGTACATTTTTGAAATACCTTCAATTTAAGGTGCCACTTGACCCATAGTTCCATTTGAAAAAATTTGGAGGATGCCACCCCCGCTTAGGAGGATGCCACCCCCGCTTAGGAGGGTAAAGTTTGAGCTATACTTTTTGCATTATAAGTTGTCCCCCTTACAAACAAATTTGACGTGTTTCCGGTACGTTTTCATTGGGCCACCCTGTATATTGCATACTAATATTGGTCGAGCAAAGCCGAAATTCAGATTTTTGAAATTTTCTGCTTACCAGTTTTTTCTTTATTTAACTTTGAATTGTGAGTTCAGGTTGAATTTTTCCAAGTTCGCTATTAAACTTCTGAAACCTGAGGTCTAAAGTGGATTTTGTTATAGATTTTATGTTATAAAAAGTTTTCCAGAGATTTTGTCGCGAAAAAAAATTCGTAGAAATTATTAACAATAAAATTACAATGTTGAAAAACTATAAAATTATGAATAATTAATATTTTTATAAACAAATTCGATATTTATATGTCCAAAGGCATAGGTATTCCTAGAACGGATGTTTATAAATAAAAAAATTGACGTCAGAATTGTTAAAATCCTTTTAATTGTTCACGAGAAAAATGTTGATCGCGTTATAACATTATACTTTTATTATTAATCATTTTTCCGATTTTTTTCGGGATAAAAACTCGGAAAAACCTTTATATCATAAAATATATAACAAAATCCACTTTAGAGCTCAAAAAAACGATTTCATTTGTTTATAGTAGCCAATTTCGAAGAATTCAACGTAAACCAAAAATTCAAAGTTAAATAAAAAAAAACTAGCTGAGCAGAAAATTCCAAAAATTCGGATTTCAATTATTCTCAACCAATATTACAATGCAATATAGATCGGTTTTTGCTTCTGTACATTGCGTTTGTACTAACCCCTCTTCATTACATTGAAATAGCATAAGGGCTAAATAGGAATTACTTGCAGTTAATTACATGTTATACAGTGAGGACCAAAAGTTCCACATAAATTCGTTAAAAATTAAAGGAACAAATTTTCTACAGACACTTGCTCGAACATTTTTCATTTTTAACTGCATACTTTTTGATGGTAAATTTACGTATACAGGGTGTAACAAATAACACACACAAATACAAGTAACAATAGAAAAATAGGAATATGTAAGTATTTTTTATTTTATTTTTGAATTCTGCTTCAAATTCTAATTTCGTGTTTCATGTGTTAAACCTAAATTTAACAGGCATTAAGAAATTTACGATTGAATATTATTCTTTATACATATACAGGATGTTTTAAAAGTACGGGTCGCTACTTCAGGTGCGTATTCTATACATTAATATAAAATAAAAGTTAAATACTTTTTTTTTCTAAATTGTTTCTTGAGAAAGTTATGATGATTTAAAGATGGCGGCGGTAAAATGGTTTTTTGAGCCTAGTTGGTGAACGGGAAGTCACAAAGTGTTGAAGTTTGATAGGTAGTCATAAAATTGGATTTTAAAAAAACATGTCCCATTTACGAGTACAAAAAGAAATAAAATAAAAAAAACTATTTAGAAAAAAAAAAGTATTGAAACTTTTTATCTTCTATTAATGTATAGAATACGCCCCTGTAGTAGCGGCCCATATTTTTGAAACACCCTATATATTTTTTAAATTTTTATTCTTTTTATGGAGTTATCTAAAACATAAAATACATGTGTAAGCACAAAATTACAGAAGAATTCAACAAATATCATTTTAAGGGATATGGTATAAGATTTTGAAGGAATCGGAATGCTATTTGTTCACTGTCCAGAAGTCTATGGGATACAATTCAAACATTTACTACGTTAGATTACAATAGTTTGTACTGTTTATTTTGCAAAAACGTTCTTTTTTTATTAAATATTATGATGATATTTATTCAACAGTAAGTTTTTAGATACCTGTTAACTTTAGGCATAGCACATAATATAATATACGAACATACTTAGAATTTGAAAGAGAATTCAAAAATGAAAAAAAATGTATATTTAAGAACGTTATGTTTGTTGTCATAACTTACTTTTGGGTCATCCTGCAGATATAAATTTACGATAAAAAAACACAGTTTAAAATTGAAATTGACGTATTCGAGCGTTTTGCAGAAAATTTATTCCTTTAATTTTTAACGAATTTATGCGGAACTTTTGGTATTCAATATACAAAAATACGCATTTCTAGAGATATTATTGAAATATTTTGTTTACTTATTATGAGCATAATACAGGCGTAATCAAAGAACAGTGCTATAATTTTTCTACTTAAATATGACCAAATTATCTATAATTTAGGGTTTTACAAGACAAGTTATTCTTTTTAATAATAATTACAAATAGGGGGTTATATTGACAAATGAAATTAAAAAAACAACTACATTTTTACTCAAATAAATAGAATTTTTATGATATAAACAGTTAGAAATAATAAAAAAAACTACGATTACGCAATCTAGAAATAACCCCGGCTGTATCCATATACGTTTAGAACCATTACCGCATATTTTTAAACGATTCTCCTATTTAATTGCTCATTTATTTTTTCTGGATTGCGAAAATAGTCGCGCATACGTAAAAATCAAGCTTTGAAAGTGGCTCTATTCCATTTGCCCTGTAGGCGTGTTCTCGATCCTTTTTTAAGGCCTGTACAGACATACAACAGAAGATCGGAACGCAACGCTGTCGCGTATTAAGCGTGAGAAACACCATGTAACAACATAATCTCTCAGCGACTCATCTGTTGTCACTCATTTCATCTTATTACTTTACGATATTTTGGACCTTTTTATATTTGGACTGTTTGGGTTTTGATGTTACACCACAACAATCTGTTGAAACGATATTAAGCGACGTCGTTACATTACGATATTTCGTTACATGTCTGTACGAGCCTTAATAACAAATGATCCCGCATTTCCATCGTGTCAATATTTATACAATTGACGCACCTGTAAAACGCGTTTCGCGATATATAAAACCCGGTAGTAAAATCGAGAGATTTTGATGTGGCGACTGACTTGGCAGGGCACTTAAAATGTGTTTTTAGATGTTGTATTTACTTTTCTCCGCCAATTTTGTCCGTTTATTATTGTAAAAATTATTTAAATTTTTGATGGGAAACATGGATATTAGATTTTCTGTCAGCTTTCTTTTTTCAAATTTGAGTTTTTCCATGTGTCAAACATACGAGGGCTCTAATTTTTCATCATTACTACCGTTAATGATGAAAAATCATTAAAATATACATTTGAACATACCTCGTACATATCTAACATACCGAAGATAGTAAACTACCCTCGGGAATGTGGAACTGACGTATGCTTCTAGTTATAGCCACTGAAACAACCGTAGGACAAGCTATAAGCCCTACAGCTATCAAAATATAGTATTTTTGTGGCTAGCTCCAGTTTCACATTCTTCAACCTCTCAGCACCTTTCCAACAGCTTCATTTCTTTTACTTCCAATAGAAGCCTCTGTCTAAGCGATAACTTTATTTTTTGATGTGATCTTCCTTCTTAATTTGTAAAAGAAATTAATCGAAATCGCAAAATAAACAATAGAATGACTAAGAATTTGGAAATCATCAATGCATATAAGATTTCGCAAATCTAAAAAATATTTATTTAATAGTCAAAAATTTTTATTTTTTTCAAACAGGTTTTGGTTGAAATCATGATTAATGTCGTCAAACCAGGGTTGAGACATATACAGTACCTTGCCATATTATTAGACCCGAGCTCCAAATCCACTGTTTTCAGATTTAAATTTTAAATAATGTTTTTCGACATACTTCGTATACGACTTAAAATTATTGATATTTGATAGATGAACTTTGTATTTTAAGATATGTGGAACTTTTTATAAAGAATAATTTTTTTTGTAAAACTGAAAACAAAAAAGTTTTCCATTTGGCAACAACTTAAGTAGACATACTGTATATAATCAGTGTTACAAAAACAAAAATAAAAGTACCCTCAAGATTTGAAATACAAGTATCAGCAACGCATTTACAAACAGTTCATAATAATTACAAGAAAAATCAGAAAACAGTGGATTTATAGCTTGGGTCTAATAATATGGCAAGGGACTGTATACAGACTTATTCACATCATGGGGCATAGAATATGGCGGCTAAGGTAATCATTTTTGAAAAATAATTCATTTTCCAATCATTAGAAATTTAGTAGTCACATTTTAAAATTGTTTTGAAAGTATACCGGTTGTTCCAAATTGTTGAAAATGTCAAAGTTGTATATTTTGAAATGAGATCCCTTGTATTTTATTAAATATTTATATTATACGGCTCAACAAAATCTTAATAGGATTTACATCCATTTCAAAAAATACAACTTTGACATTTTTAATACTTTTGAGGCAACCTGTATACTTTCAAAACAATTTTAATGTGTGTCTTTATTAAAACACCATTGATTGAAAAAGGAATTATTTTTCAAACATTTTTACTTTAACCGCAATATTCTGTGTCATATGACGTAAATAACCCTCTATATACATATACTTTTAGCCATCGACATTCATTTCTGGTTACATAAACGTATTACTTATGATTCAGTCCTCGTAAGCGTAATGTTTTCAATATCTCGCTTAACGGCTAAACTGACTTAAAAAAGATGGAAAAATAAACATTTCAGTATTTTTTAAATTTTATAGTGTAGTTTTTTTGCAGTTTATACGTCCCAAGAACATACAGATTGTCAAGTAAAATATCAAATTTATAACCTGAAATAACAAATTTTTGAAAATCAAATGACCGAAACGTGTTTGATCTTATTTTAATTCAGCGATAAATTATAATTAATTGTTAGAAAACAGTTTTTTCTGTCCAATTGTAAAAATGACGCACGCATTGGCATGGAACGAATAGAAACATTTAAACTAGCAAAAATGGAAAAATTGATTATTAGCCAGGAACCGAGTCATTTTTTTCTCGTAACGGAGACGAGATTCTATTGTCATTGGATGGTCCAGAAATAATTATTCCTGGAAACTTTTCGACCGAAACAAATACAATTTAAATCACTCGGAAAGTAAAAATTCTCACGTATTTTTTCTAGCTACTTACATTTGCCAGAGGAAACTTACTTTCGGTATTTGGAAGGACCTCTTAATATGTAAATTTTTAAGAAAAAAACTTTTAACGAAATATTTACAATTTTATGTAAAGACAGATAAGTTTTAAAATAACATTTTAACAAAAATAATCAATTGTAGTATCCAAATATTTTGTTAAAAAGATTCACCAACAAAAATACATATTTGTTCATTTTTCTGAGATAAAATGAAATCCTGATTAGATATAAACCGTTTACCAATTGAAATGTACATTTAGAATAATTCTAAATGTACATTTCAATTGGTGAATAGTTATTATTTTAAAATTTACTTATTATTCAAATGTTCATAATTGACTGAGTTGTTACGTACTTTTTATATTTTTTCTCGTGTTAATAATAAAAATTTCTGGTATAATAATGTAAAAGTATGTGAACAAAATTGTTAATTTTTAGTAATAGTATAGCACCTAAAACAACAATTTATTTTACTTTTTGACATACCCATCCTACAATTCTATGTATGAGGAGGGAACAAAAGGTTCGCGGAATTGAGGAATCACCGGAACATGTTTTCATATGTGTGCACATTAAGGAACTTTTTAATAGTATAAAGAGTAAATTTTATAAAAATTGCGTCATTAATCGCTGAAAGATCGACGATTAAACAATTAAATCTGGAAGAAAATTTTAAACATAGAGAAAAATCGAGTT
>JABRWK010000041.1:606532-655118 GCA_013372445.1 Hypothenemus hampei
TTTTTATTTTTAGCTGAGTTTTCTTGATTGTAAATTAAATGTATACAGAGTGGCTCAAAAACAAATTACAACCTACCAACTTTATATTTTTAGATGGAAGTATTTATTATTTAGTATTTCATTTTTGAATTCCACTTCAAATTTTAAGTATGTTTTATGTTGCATGTCCTATATCTAAACTCAGCAGTTACTAAGAAATTTTTTATTGAACATATCAATAACTAAGACTCCGATCATTTGCGGTCAAAATTTTCCGACACGTAAACTTATTTTCTTTAATGCGGATATTTTTTTGTTTTCATTATTTTTTAAATGACACCTCCAAAAAAAGTTAAGGTCAAAAAGAAAGACATTCGCATTGAAAAAAACTAAATTTGTGCAAGCATTTCGACCGCAAAATGATCACGACTTTAGTTATTGATATCTTCAATCGTAAATTTCTTGACAACTGTTGCGATTAACTATAGGACATAGTACATGAAATATACTTACAATTTGAAGTGGGATTCAAAAACGAAATAAAAAATAAACATTTCTATTTGAAAAAATGAAATTGATGGTTGGAACTTGTTTTCGAGACACCCTCTATACATAAATTTATTATCAAAAAAATCGTAGCCAAAAATAAAAATCGATGTGTCCGAGTGCTTTTCGAAAAAAACTAGCCCCTGAGCTATAAAAGAATTTGTTTCAACCCATGCGAATTTACTGTACATACCTATACCTACTATAATATCGCATTTTTCATTCAAATTGCCAAATTTGATCCTGCGATACTTTTGAGATAATAACTCGTATCTCTTTCATAGATATGCACTGTCTATTGTTTCCATCAATACGGTGCATGATAATTTCCCATATATTCTGTATGGGAATATGTAAAATACAATGGCAATTCAAGCAATTCAGTGTAGCTTGAATTCTTAGTGCTTTGATAAATTAGCGCTTTTTTGCTAGAAGTTAAGGATGATGTAATGTATTCAAATACGATAAGAGAATTATTTGCTACCTCTTAGGTATTTGGTACTGCACATTGTACTGCTCGTAACTAAAACAAAGAGTAAACGTCATCAACTTTCCAGACCAAGTGAAAAATTTAGATTTATTTAAAAAAGTTTTACCTGATGCCGTTATTTTACAAAACTAAACTGTCCTTCAAAATTAACGCATCACTTAAAAATTCATTAAATTTTGACAATCAATATCTTCCCAACAACTGCTGGGATTTGAATGATTTTTTTTCAATTGTAGCTCTGTTATGGGTGAATTGCCTGTAGCGAAGAGATGTTCAAAAAATTAATTCATCATATAAATACTGTCATGTTTTTTCATCAAAGTTTAACGTCTTCTGTGGAAAACACAGGTGGTTCAAGTTTATCAAAATCATGCAATGATGTAGTCTGATGTCTTCTGAGTATTTTGTTTTTTTAATCGTCCATTTATCTTGAGTCCTTCCAGAGATATTCAATTGTTCAAGACATCTTGCATTTTTCCATATGAAGTTTATGAAGCTGCTGGACCAAATTAACGCAAAATTATCATTGTTTATATTCATTCGGCACATGGTAACTCGAGAATGGAGACATAAGACTAATTCACTGTATGGTTTTGATAAGCCTAAACCACCTGGTGTTCCCCACAGAAGACGTTAAACTTTGATAAAAAACATATTAATATTTATACGCCCTGTATAATATAATGATTTAATTTTTTGAGCATCTCTTTGCTACAGGCAATTCACCCGTAATTGAACTACAGTTGAAAAAAAATCATTCAAATCCCAGCAGTTCTTGGGAAGATATTGATTGTCACAATTTAATGAATTTTTAAGTGATGCATTAATTTTGAACAAACAATTTAGAACAAAAAGACAGTGATTACAATAATAGTTCAGGCACAAAACAAGAACCGTAGTTATATTAATTGCTTATGAATACTATGTCACCACATTTCATTAAAAACACAAGTTATCTGTTATCTCGCAATCTACCACTTTTGCTCAACGCTGCAGCTTTAAACATTAATTGCTCGAAATAGGTATCATAAAAAGTTTTTTAAAATCCGTTAGATGAGGACAAAAGTTTTTTTTCTTGAATTTTAACGTGCTGTATATCAATATAGGATAACATAATATGTTATTTCCTATATTATTGGAAATTGGAATAATATTGTTACAATAACTGCCATATGCAGCACATTAAGTGCACCTCTAGTCTGCAGATTGGCATTAATGAATTAATTGCTCTAAAATTTGTCGATACAATAGCACCTTTAATGAACTAAACAGTTCCTGACAGAATGTATGAGGTCTAGCAAAAAAGTAATGATACTGACAATATTGTGAGCGATATAACAATTTTGTGTCCGCTTTTTTCACATTATTTCTCCGTTTGTTTCTCTTAGACACACAGATAGACTTTGACAGTGGTACAGTAATTATGTGATTTTGAAGAGCGTGATAAGTGAAGCTGTGTTTATGTCCAATGTTAAGCACAATGGAGCAAAACATTTTATAGTAACGATGTTCCATAAAATTTTGCGTTAAAGCTATTGAATGCATGAGTTTGATCCACAAATACTTGTGAAAACATTTTTTATCAGAATGCACAAGTTTTTCGATGGCACAAAGCAGTTTTCGAATATCGAGAAACAGGAACCCTCGAAAACGACAAAGCTCGTATAAGAAGGCCGACCTCATCAAAAACTGGTCGAACTGTAAAAAGAGTAAAGTCTTGTCAATTCAAATCATTGATTAACATTGATTCTGATGAGTATTCAGCCAATACCTCAGAGTATTTTTGCTCATTCGCGTATCATGTGTGGAGTCAAGTTCACTGATTCTTTGTTACTTGTAGAGGTAAGTTGAATTTATACACAATTTAAAAATATTAGTGTATTCGTTGAATAGACCAATCGTTTAGTAGTACTTTAGAATTTAAATTATTTTATTTTTCATCAAATTTTGACAAGATTGACAAAAAGCTCATAATTCAACACTTGGACGAATGTGTGCCTGGATCTGAATCACTCAATCGAAAAAGATCCAGACTTTTTCAGCTATATGATTACTGATGATAAATTATGTATTTTTGAGTATGATCCCGAAACAAAGCCTCAAAATCCAAAATGACGTGCTATAAAACTCCCCGATCCACGAAAGTTCTAATGAGCAAATCTCAAATTAAGTCTATGCATATTTGTTCTAGTAGTATGGTTCCCAAACAATATATGTATATCTTCATGATAAACTGTTATTTCATTTTTTTTTACAAAATAATCTTAGAAAGATTCAAACAAAGGGAACGTCGCATCAGATTGGTCATTGTAGACACTTGGAACTTCTTCACGACAACGTCACCTGTCACACAGTCATCTTTATCAACCAGTTTTTGACTAAAAAAGATGATTTCTGTGGCACTCTAGTCTTACTTTTCATGTAAACTTAGTTTGTGTGTTTGCTGTTTGTGCCCTAAAATCAAAATCTAAAAGGAAGTCAGTTTGCTACAGACGATTAATAATATTAAAACTGGCGTGGTAGTGAAACTGAAAGCATTTCAACTTAAAGCCTTCCAGCACTAAGTCCAGAAGACTGAATATAGTCATCCCAGGAAAATATTTTAATAGAGATAAAATTGTCAAAGAATAAAATAAAGTAATCATATTAAAAAAATAGGTTTCATTACTCTTCAGCTCGACCTCGTAAATGCTGTATAACAAACTCGAACATGTTGATTTACAAAAATATTTTTTTTATTGATACTATAATTATTTATTATTTTTAGGCATTTTTACAAAACACACTGGTAAGTTTGAATATGTTTCTGTGTTTGAATTTGATTATTTTAAACAAAAAGGTGTGTTGTTTTCCTGTTTGTTGGTGAATTTAAAAGCATCATGTCCGAGAAGTTTCTTCCTAGACTTCATTACGTTTATATAAAAGACCATTAGAGTTTGCCGTTTTAAAAACTTTTGCCTAATGCCAGAGTTTTCGAAATCGTTTTATGTTTGTTATAA
This sequence comes from Hypothenemus hampei, assembly GCA_013372445.1. Lineage (NCBI taxonomy): Eukaryota > Metazoa > Arthropoda > Insecta > Coleoptera > Curculionidae > Hypothenemus > Hypothenemus hampei. Next base: position 610,547 of record JABRWK010000041.1, read on the forward strand.
ATTTGTAATGACTTTACCTAACAAAGGGGTTCAATTATCGCATGACAGATTGGACATTAAAATCAACTTTTACATTCCTGATTTTTTTCCATTTCAATTTGTTAATCATTAAATCGTAATTGATCCGGATATCTAGCCGATTCAGGTGCGCTTTATGATGACCATCCTGCTAAAAGAGAGCTGATAATTGCCGGTCATTTTCCATATTTTGCATCGGTTACAATACAAATCAGGAGAATTTTATAAACTTCGAAATTGCTGCATGAAGTTTTTTTTGTTATGGAAACGTTTATCAACTTTGAAATATAAAGTTTCTCAACCATATTTTCTCTTCTACTCGACAAATTTTATTTCACAAGTAACGTTCTGCGGCTTCTTTTAAAAAGTCTTACTTAAACTCTCTTTGAAAGCAATTATCGGGCAGAGGATGTTGTTTTTTGCAAACTGGCCAGTTTTCCAAAAAAAAAAAGAAAAAGGAAAACTACTTCTTTCATGGGAACAAGAGCTCTTTAGTACAAAAGGGAATTTTGTTTTTTATCTTTTCGTGACCATGATTTGACGAAGTGAAATGAGCAATTTACGCCCGGAGAACGTAATGTGTAACTGGGTTAGTCGTAATTTTTTTTTGTAAAAAATATGTTCGTCAGGGGTAATTTTTAATGGTTAGTTTGCCATTTAATCATATTTTCGTTTTAAAATATCACAATAACTATAACAAAATTTTTCTCTAGTTCCGAAATCAAAAATAAAGACAAAGAAAACCAGTGCAGAAACGTTAAAAATCGTAAGAAAGTACGTGATAGAGAGCCGCCAATTGGGCACGACGGAGTCAAGCTCCGGAAAAATTCAATCGGATTGCAAATGCTGACCTGACAAAATTAATAATGTAGAAAATTATGAAGACTAAATCGGCTAAATAAAAAAAACAAAATAAATAAAGGCAATTGATAAACAGGTGCAACAGACATTTACAATGGGGCAGTTAATGATGCAAGGGATCTTCTGATTAATTAGTATATATACATCAAATAATAACTGCATTGTGCTGATCCATAGTCCTTTTTCGTTGTCATTTATTGGAGTGGGAAAAGTTAGTTATCTTCGATCAACCATCTATTGTTACAATACAAAACGATAAAATGGAACTCTAATTGAAACATTGCAGACTTCACTTAAATTTACAAGAATAAATTAAAAATTTCTCTTTTTCTCAAGTTTTTCACACTTCTACTTGTACGAAATATTGATTTTCAAGAACTACTAACAGAGAAATCATTAATTACAATATCACAAAAACATATATAAATTAGTAAGTAACAGTATTAAATTCCAGCAAGAAGTATAGAAATTTCTGTGCTTTCTAAATTTTTTTTCTTAAAAAAGTTTCCACCTTTACCTGATATTAAAAAAACAGAGATGAATAAGAAATTTAGACTGTGATATTCTGGGAAACAGTCGAAAAACTTTTATTTTGTCTAAAGCTTTTCTCAATTTTTCTCTTACAATATACTGTTTCTTCTCAACTTTATCAAATAAACTTTCTACTACACTGAATCTTACAAAAACAGTGACAAATTAGGAACTCAGAGTGTTATATTCTAACAAGAAGTATAGAAAGTTCTCTTTTTCCGGAATTTTTCTTAATATCTTTTGTACGACATATTACTTCCTTTCGACTTTTCCAGATAAACTTGTATTATATTAAGTGACATTACAAAAATGATAGTAAATCAATGTGAAATATTTCTGCAATAAATATTCATGATTTTTCATCAACAGTGAAAAAATCCGTGATAACAAAATACTACAAATGAAATTATGACCATTGAGTTGAACATATTTTATCCAAATATTGCTAGTTATAGGAAATACAGGGTGTTGAAAGTTAACGTTTCAATTCATTTTTTTATTATTTTTGAATTATTCTAAAAATACTTAGGTTAAGAAGTTGAAAAAAATGCTTTTACCGATTTTTGCGTTGCTCAAAGAGAACGCCATTTATGACCAATTGCTCTGACAATTAAGGAAGACGACATTTTATTTTATGAGACGCAGGCTGTTAGATGATTTTTTTTTTGCATCGTCTTTTATTTTGTAGCATGAAAACGTAATGNACATTTTATTTTATGAGACGCAGGCTGTTAGATGATTTTTCTTTTGCATCGTCTTTTATTTGTAGCATGAAAACGTAATGAATATTAAATTGTTTTTTCATCAAAACGGATTGAAATACGGAAATGAAACAAAAATACAAGAATCACGGAATATAAACTTGCTTTTTAAGATTTTTAATTGATTTGTTATTATATGTATGTATAGAATAAAAAGTAGAACAATTAAAACAATTTGGAATAAGTAGTTTGCCTTATGAGCAATATGAGAATCGGCAAAAGGATTATTTTTTTCAAAGTCAAGTTTTCAAGTTTTAACATATCTAGAGGTAAAGGATTCAGTTGCCAGTACAATTTCAGTAATTAATAGTTAGACGAAAAAGTGTCAAAAAATCAGATTATCATTGAAAAAATACTATTATATTAATATGGAATATCGATAATGTAGGCCATCTGTTTGCCAATCACTGGAGTACTGTAGGAATATAAACCAAATCATTTATGCTAATCAGTGTTGGGTTTGAGATTATTGAAATTTTAGGCACTTTTATGACGTTAATATTAGCTTTGTTCCAAGCGAGGTTCAGAACCGTTCAAGAATTGGTTTTTCATTAGTGCTGAGCTATATCGTAACTTTTTATTACCGCTATGAATCGTTACAGTGATTTTAAACTGTGATATCATTACAATTTATACAATAGTTCCGTGTGTTTTAAGTTTTTTTTAACTATTCATTGCGTTGTTTGAAAATTACGATATACATAGGCTCAGTACTAGTGAAAAACCAGTTCTGGAATCTCGCTGGTTCTAAATCTCGTTTGGAACAAAGCTATTATAAACATTTGATGAAGTCATTAATATCAATCTATAAAAATAACTTAATCTATCTAAAAACGCATTGGACATGCGCTTTTATCTACCAAATTAAAATTTTTAATTTCTTATTGTACCAATAAATGCATCATCCTTCACCTTTACCTATTTTCAGAATAATCGCGAAAAATTAATTAAAACTTTAACATTCTATCGCCTATATAAATTTCATTTGTGTGATTGCTTGATTAATTTGATTGGCATGTAACAATATTAAGTTTTATGATAGGGTTGAATGAATTAATACGGTGCACCCCATCAAAACTTTTAGTCCATAATGTATTTATCATTTCAAACTGTCGGGAAGTTTCATTCATTTAGCATAAGTTTCAAGATGCTGCAGAGAAATGATAAGTGACGTCTATTTAATTGACATACCTTCCACACAAAGTAAAAAAAAACTATAATGATACGTCGACAGTCTCAGGTAAATATTTATTTATACTTCTAAAGGGAAAACCGTTGGAATGGGTGTCGAGGTAATAATTTAGCGTTCTTTACGATTTTATGCGCGAGCAAAGGAAAAATTGAAATATGAAATTTTGTGTGAAAAGGGGAAAACAACAGGATATTTAGATCAAAAATCATAGTTTTAAATATTAAAGTGTACAATTTCCAATTAAATTTTTATTTTTTCCTTCAAAACAAAATTGAAATTGTAAATAAACTTTTGTAATCTAAATTTTTTTCACATCAAAACATCTTGTATAAGAAACTTCATGTAAACGAATTTAAATTAAAATCGTAAACTTCCGGAACCGGCAAATTAAATTTACATTATCCTGTTTATGTGAATATATTTTTACATTTATTTAGCTACGCAATGTGAACACACTATTATACTAGTACTATATTAGTACATCAAACTGAACAAGTATTGTTTCGATGTAAGGGCTGCATGTAGTATTAAAAATTTCAAAGAACTATACAAAACATTAGGGAAAATAGAAGCCGGGGCATGGGTGATGATCAGTAAACATGTTTAATGACATTAATTAAACATACCAAAGCCACTAGTTCATTTTTTTAGATTTGACCTGGAGGCCTTGCAGCCTACAATCAGCGTTCGGCTCTGTACTCTATTGCGTCAACTCAAAAGGACCTATTTACATTTGCAATAAAATTAGGTTTTCCAGTGTAGATTGTCTTAAAAATGGAATTTCCAGGTCTTTGTTAAATAATGACATTAATTACTATATGCAAAGTGGATGTTCTTTAAAAACATAATTGAGTGAGTAGCTTGAAAATATTAGAAAATTTTTTTAAAAATCACTTCATTTGAATGAAAAATGCCAGTTTGATATTTGGGTTAATATGGCACTATTGACAGAATTTAGTTTTCCTGCGGTCTTATATTAATAGAAATTGCAAGTCTTCTTAGAACTAGCGATTCACTTACGAACGTTTATCAGTTCGACGGTGTCTTTACCTGTCACTATTTATTTCACAGTTGAAGGATTTTAATGTTCTTCGGGTTGGTCGAAAATCTGAAGGTGTGTGTGCTCTGTTGTTTTGTTTTCCAGATATTTTTTTTTATATTTTTTTTCATTCCCGATCAAGTAATTCATTGGCGTTTTTCCTTGAGTTTGTCACAACTGGCTTGTCTAACTTTTGGATCCGTTAATGTTGTATTTATTCATCAAAATCCAAGGCCTTTATCGGGCTTGTCAATCTCATGATAAAATATCAATTATATGTCCCTTACCTCATCGATAAACTTTTCAATACCCAACTGTTTTTGAAAAGTAACAGGTATCCCGAAGCAAGCCAAATGGGTTAGTTTCTCAAGGTCTACTTCAAATTCTTATAATATTTCATCCGTTCTGTGACCCCGTTTCCTCAATTAAGTCAGTTACATTGCTTCATAATAGGCCACTGGTTTTATTAATACGTTTCTTCACTTCAGCTTCAGTCAATCTTTGAGTGATTGTCAGTGTAAGTTTCTGTAGTATTCCCCCATGGAACTTCCATAAATGCTTTCTGGCTCTTATTCTAGAAATTATTATTAAATACTTCGTCGATTTGTTTCCTATAGACCACCAAACATAGGTGTATCCAATTTGCTCAATAAAGAAACAAGAGGAGTTCTTAAGTCGGAAATTGATTGGATCTCTTATTTGCTGTTGGAGCTAATTTCTTGTCCTAGAGATTTCTGTCCACGTCTTTCTTAATTTTCCCTAATTCTCTTTTAAACACTTTTATTTCTCACACATTTTACTTTGCTTTTTCACTGATTGTCTATAAATCATACTTCGATTTGGCGGAACCTGGTTAGATTAACTTTATCAAGCTAAAAGGAAATCATATAAAAAATTAATGTGATTCATTCCTTTCTGAACACGAAAACTTATCCCACAACTCTCGTATATTCTCTTGGCTATAAAATCTTGATTTACTCTTGCGAGATATAGGACAATCCTTAACGAAGATATATCTTATCCATGTTATTAATTTCACATGAACAATGATTTCTGCCTTTGTTTCTTCGTTAAAGATTTAAGTCAAAACGTACTCAGGATCAACTCTCACATATGACATTCAAAATTCTGTTTAATTTCAATGGTTGTAATTCTATTACGCATTTAACATTTGATTTTCTTTTACTACTCTTTTTATGGGCCATATTTTTAAATGGTGCAACTTTAGTTCGCATTAAAAAGTACACATCTTTATGAGGTTTGAACATGCTTCTTATAGAATGGAAGAGTAGCCACTCTTATCTCCGCCATTATCAAATCACTGCTTGCAATTGCGAAGAGGGTGTCAAACTTAATACCTCTTGGTCTACGGCTATTAACTCTGCATATTGATTTGATGTTTATTACCTTCACTTTTTGTCTAGTAACTTAAGATAGCTGTACTCCAGCATGGATGAATCCTAGTCTTGTGCAAGAGTCTTGCAGTTCTCTTTGTCATTATAAGATTTGGAAAAACCAGACTACAGTCTTGGTTTTTCCAACACCTGAGGTGACAATAACACAGAAGATCTTTAGGCAAGACTAAGACCAAGGTTGCTATAGTCTTGGTGTTGGTTTTAGTTTTATTATTACTCATGAGTACTTCATTCAATTAAAAACAATACATTCTACAGAAAATATTACGGTAACAGAATCTGAAGTTAGGTTGGTTCCAAATATTTCCTTTGGCGGTATTACTAAAAATTTATACCCTAATTGACACGTGTGTTTCAACAAAATGAAACACGTGAAGTTATGTCGATCTAAATTTAAGTATGATCCTAAACAAATCAATAAATCAACTTCACTTTGGTGCTATTATTATTAGATTGAATTCCTGTTACAGTAGTCATTTTTAACGGCTGGGAAATGCAATTGCAAAAAACTTGTTAAACCAATTTTGCCCATAGACGTAAAATAACTCATAGTCGAAGGTTTATGGATTGCTAAAGCACACCAACAAAATCATTTTTATGAGAACTGAATTCGTGATTTGCTTTGGATTTTAAGGGCGGCTGCATACATTACTAGAAATCGCAGGCATTTAACTGAACAGTGATTTGTACATACATCAATTAGGAATTCTCGGGAATTAGAATTGTTCTTTTTTCCTTTATACTGCTAGTGCGTACGGTTTTTGGTTTTTATGATTTTTCTATTTTCTAGTAGGTGATGTTGGTTTTGCCTATTATTCGTGTGGTTTCAACTTTTTTTCTACAGTGACATGCCTTTTAAAATTCGCCTTTTTTAGATTTTATCAGTTGAAGTTGGAACCTAAATTTTGTCATCCTGTACGTGATTTACTTCACTCTATACATTATACATAAAACAGTCTCTCGAATACGAGAAGTTATCATGCAGCCCCTATATTCGTAGATCAAATGGAAGTACTTAAATAAAGTGATTTTATTGATGTAAAAATTGAAATACGCGAATTGTATAAATATTAAAGTTCTATTCAAGAAAATCGTTCGAAAAATATTATGTTTATTCAGTGAATGACAAATTTTAATATTGTGTTTTCTAAAAATCTGTTATTTTTTGTAAAAAAAGGACCGAACAAAAAAAATCCTAAAGCAAGAGTGGTCATTGAAGTTGGGTTTCTAAAGGAATTAATTAACTTTTAATACCGAAAATGGTACATTCTTGTTCAACGAATTGTAAAAAAAGTTTCTATACCTTTCTATAAGAAAAATTAAAAATTTTCTCATAAAAATTACGATCGAAAGTAGTTGAAACTAGATTGACTTTTTTTTAATAAAAAAAAAAGCCAAGTTCATTTTTCACGCTTAAAGGAAAATGCCTTTCTAAAATGAAGTCAATTCGATTGCATAAAACACATAGGAGAATTTTTGTTAAATTTCCATAAATTGGGAATAACGCAAACTGCGAAATGATAAAAAAACGTTAATATATGATAACGAAAGCAAAACATGAACATGTACAGAGTTTTCTACTACAGTGACTGTCATATCAATATTTGCATGAATCAGTCTATTTATATACATATATGTAGGTTTTTCTGTAGATATCTCTCTGTATATGCAAAAGAGAAACAAAAGATGCTCCAAAGTTATGTTTCGTATTATTGATGTATTTTAAGTTTAAATTTCATTTAAGTGGAAGACTCTGTATATTTTCTACGCTAAAAAAAAGAGCAGTTAATATACTATTCTCAACAACAAACACATTTGATGGCTTGAACATGTGCGATTATGAGAATTAGAAGCACTGTAAAATAGAAAAAAAAGGTGAAGGTCTCGAACTTGAAAAATTTTAAAAAAGTATCGATATCTTCACGTTCGTTTTCATTAAGAGATTGGACCTGACTTGTACCATACCCTATATTAACGTTTAACTTGCACAGTGTTCAGAATTACGTAAATTGCACAGTGCGGTCTAACAGACCGACATCCATATTTTATGACTTATGTATAAATGTATAAAAGAAGATAGAAGAAGATTATAGTAGATGAATTTTTCTAACGTTTAGAGGTATAATTCAATGCAATTTAAAGTTAAACATTTTCAATCGAAAATTTAGTTTGATAATATTGAGCGGTCTATTAGCCCGATTGTGCAAGTTAAGGGTTAAAAAAATTATTCTCGAAATCATATAACATTGTAATACTGAAATTCGAGGAAGCAATCAGTGGCAATGGTCTTTTTTTATCAAAAGTGAAAAATCTCTCAAAGAGTTAAATGCAGTGTCCTATTTAAAAATTGCATTCGATACAAACTTTCTTAATACTCTGTATAATACAAACTATATTTAAGTTGTAGAATATTGATTGATATTAATAATGTAGGCTAATTGAACTATCGAATCTATGCGTTATAGTGGAATACTCTGTATAATTACTTCTTTGTTTTATACTTTTAAATGAAGAACTAAAATTAATGTTTCTGAAACTAGTTTCCAACTAAGTTATAATTCTTCAAAACGTACAAAATTGAAATATTCTTTTAATAACCACTTCAAAAGCTGAGGAGTGTATTAAAAATAAATTTTGCATCGTTTATAAAGCATTAAACCAAACTAATAAAACTAAGAATAGCATGTAATAAATCGTTTTAAACTTGATTACAACTTAGCTGACTTGTGATAATATACACATACAGTGGTGTGTAGAACAAGGGTGACCAAAATTAGTACTACCTACTTTAGATTTTCTATTATTTTTAAATACAAAATTCTTAATTAAATGAATAAATTAATGTCGCACAAAATAGCCTTCATTGTATTCATTGAAACTTTTTTTAAATCAGATCCTTCAATTATTATGGATAAAAGTATGACTGAAATAGAAAAAAAGAAAATGATGATCAAATTAATTCAGAAATACAGAATAAACTGAAAAATGTATGTGGGTCTGTATAAGGGTTGTTGTACTGGGAGCTACAATCCAATTAAAAGCCGTACCATTATTAAAACAATTCAAGCTGCAATGCCACGGTGGTCTAAAAGAGAGATAGAACCCAGCTGTATAGCTATCCATGCTTTTCGAAAATCCCTTAGAAAATTGTAAGGACCACAGCGACCGAAACGCTGGAAATAACTTTCGTGATATTGCCTGTAGCCCTTGCTTCAATCCAGATTGTACGGGTATGTAAATAACGACAGAAAAGAAATCTTTGCAGCAATTTCTAGCACTTTTACTGTTGCGGAAAAAAAATCCTGTCACCCCTGAAAAAGGCTACCTGGTGTAAGCGTGATTCAAATCCTACAAAAAAAACATCCAGTTAAAAAGGCGCACTTCAAAATTTGCCGTCTTTGACATTTGTTCGGTTTTACCAATGATATTTGTGTAAAACTATCCAGATCCGTACTGGACTGCAATTATTCAAGTCACATTCACCTCTCGATTAAAAATATTTTCCATATAGCACCTCTACCGGATATACTGGAATTAGATATACAGGGTATTTTAAAATATGTGTCGGAAAATCAATTCAGTGTAATTCCTTGACCCATTTTAAAAAAAAGTTCCTATTAACATGGATCCGTAAACGTTTTCGAGATATAAGGTGTTTAAATTGGCGGCATTTTTACCTACACTGGTCAATTTACAAATGATAGGACTTTTTACTTTTATACCCATCAATATACTAAAACTTACACTCAAAATTTGTTTTAAATATCTCAATAGATATAGAAATTAAAAATTAAAAATTTACTTTTAACACCTAAATTTGAAAAATGCAATTGACCAACAAACGATTTTTTATCGCTAAACTAATTGAAATACAACAAACTAAAAGACAAAAAATTTCTACTATACGGATTTATACATTGGCGCATATGATAGACTATTTTAAATTAAATAATATACTGAGCGTTACAATTTTTTATTACTACAAAGGACATATACCTCTGCCACTGGTCAATGGCTGAAGCTGGGCATTTGTTGGATTAAACCTATCAATATACTAAATACATTTACGAAGTTTGGTTAAAAAATCTTAAGTCTTTTAGAAATTAAAAATTTAAAACTGTTTTTTTTCCTCCTGTATACCAAAAATAAAGGGTATTTAAATTTTTTTTTATTTTACGAAAAGAATATACTCCTAAAAGGATTACATTTACTTTTGGGACACCCTGGTTCATATATATGAATATATATGAACAGGTTCATATACAATATATCTTTATTCTAAATTGATTTCTGTTAGAGATCCCTATACTTATTCTGTAATTTTTTTCGCATCATCTTACAATTAGTTTTGAAAACAATATGGGTTCTTATTAATTCATTAACGCCTGAATTTAGATGGGTTGCTCAAAATATCAGATCTTTGTGTTTCTGTATAAAAGAAAGTTTATAAAAATGAAGAAGCCTATACTTCAAAAAAATATACAGGACATTCCAAATTGATTTGGCCACTCTCTAACTTCACGATTAATAAAGATATTTGAATAAAATAAAAACCAACATGTACAATTACCAATATTCTTTTTTGTGGATATATATTTGTATACAGGATGGCGCAAAAACGAATTATGATAACAACCTTCTTTTTTTCAAATGAAAATACGTATTTTTAATTAGTACATTTCATTACCATGTCTTATGCCTAATTAATCAAAAATCTCATAAAAAGAGAAACTGATAAAGAATAAGAATATTTGAGTAAACATGAAGCGGCTCATTCCAAAATGATTCTTATCCACTCAGATAAAATTTTGGGAAATTGAAAAAACTTCTTACATATGTTAGTTATATGAATGTTGAAACAACTTGCAATTTTTAGACCCATTTTATACGGTGCAAAATATAATTTAGAAGAGAAATTTGTATGACGACACGAAGAGATTAATGTATAGTTTCAATGTTTGCAGTAAATTAAGAATTGATAAAAAATGGATAAGACGCAGCTTAGAATGACCCTACTCACATTTGTTGTCGAAATTCGTTTTTGGCTCACACTGTATACACAAGTATGTATCTACAAAAATGTATATTAATAACTGTACAAGTTGGTTTTTGTTTTATTCAAATATATTTATTCGTTGTGAAGTTGGGAAGGGAGTGGCCAATTTAGCTCTGAACACCCCGTATATATAGGAGGTAGTTTTAGAGGACTGTACGTAAGCGATTACAACAAGACAACCTATACACATTTATGTGAAATAGACTAACGAGTATGAAGCAATTTAAAATAGTTTCTTTTTTTTCATAGAAAATAGATCGCGGAATATCCATTTAGGAATAGTTGTGGAAAATGGTTAAACAAAATTAGACAAGGTTAGGTTAACACTCTTTAATCAAGTATAGTGCTGTACCAACACAAGGTAATATCAAAAATGTAAACACTACTGGTGACTGAAAACACTACTGCTGTATTCGCTTCAGTACAGCTGGCGTTAATGGGTTAAAAAATGTATACAATATCCAGTCTTGATATGATGATTATTCATACGTTAATTATTATGCGAACAGTTGTGATTTCAATTTCTGTTTTATTCATAAAGCATTCAACAGGTTTATACTATATACGTTCAATTTATATGCATCCAAAAATTGCAAAATTAAATACAAATTAATATTTTATGTAAAAAACAAATGAATGAAAACAAAAATAAAACTGAATTAAATGAAATGTTTAATGTGACTCCCATTTCTTTCTACCACTTTTAAATTCTCTTTTGTACTTCATGATGAGCGACCCGATGAATGATGACAATTAATGGTGAAAGGATTATGATAACATGAAAGACAACAGAGTCAACGTTTTATTAATTTCAGCGCATTTTTCCCTGTAAATATTAAATGTAAGTTACAATTTTCTTTGTTAAAAATACCTAATTGTTTCATAAAATTTTTTGTATTCATTAAGAATGCTATTACCATAATAATTACCATGAATATTAATCAGTGACAAAGTTATCTACATATTGAATTTCATAATTATCAGCATTGTGTACATTTTTTGACAAGAACCCATACTTTCAAAAGTAATTGTTAGATAATTTGAGGAAATTAAAAAATCGTTAGCTAAGGAAAGAGAGGAAAGAATACGTAAATGAATCAGATTTAAATTTAGAATAAAAAAAATGTAGAACGACATTTTTTGCCGTCATAGTTTGTTAAATTTATTGATCAATTTTTGTTGATACTCGGTATGATATTAAAATTATTATAGTCACCTTAATCTATGATCTCTGGTTAACATCTTAACAAAGTTTTATGAGGCTGGCTTTGAAAACAGCCAAGAATTTCACATTTAAAAAAATTGTGTCAGCAAATATTAAAATCAAAATTTTTCAAAAACTATTAGATTTGAATATAGGTCAATTTAAAAAAGTATTTAGTCAATTTCCAGACTTCAGAAATAGATAAATGTGATTCAAAATAAGAGAATTGACATCTGCTTCCGCTATAGCTGTGGTGTTATCTTCCAAATTTTCTTTTATTATGGTTTTTAATATACGAATAGACTCCCATATGCCTGGAACATTCCGTATATGAAAACACTAAGGAGGAGAGGATGAGACTGGAAAATAACAAAGTTATCCTAGTTTGCGTTCCTTGACACCAGAAGATCTACGGCAATGACATGGCGAACGGGAGGATAACCTCGAAGAACCGATAGAACAGAGCTTAATGGTTTTTTTGTCGCGTGAAAAACGTTTTAGGCAGAGAACATTACAATCACTGGCAAACGACAATGAAATCTAGCCAGGCGAAATCTCTAATGGATAACTAAACAACTATTGTCAGAAAATAATGATAATCTAAGTGTATCCGTTGATATACTCACAGGACAGAGACTCTTAATCCACAGGTATTCGGTCTTGGATTGGCCGAACGACGAAATGATCGATTATGCGGAAACGAAAGGGAGGTGTGAGACCACATTGTGGGTCACTATCCAAAATTTATACCTGGAAGACTCACTATCGGGTATAAAGAACCATAATTAAACTACAAAATACAATTAAAATAGAACTGGATGTCAATAAGATCTATAAAGTCAGGTTCTCAACAGAGGTCCCACTGTTGATCTCTCTTTGTGTTTAAATTTGCTTTTGATCGTAGAACTTCTTCTTAAGTTTATTCACACATGTACATATTGAAAAAGCCTAAGCAAATATATGCTTCTATATGGTGAAAGGAAATGAAACTTTCAACAAGACAACAAGAGACGAAACTGCCATTACCGTCATACATTGGCGATCACCATTCACCTGTTGCAAACCTAATAGAAAATTAACGAGATTTTCTTTTGTACAAACGATCCGACAGGAAAGCAAAGTGACCTGATTGAAACGTTGTGTTAAGGCAATGACGGCAGGACTAAATGTTTACTTGTAACTGGCTCAAACATGTTATCCGCAATTTGAGGTTGGGTTCATGACAGCAGAGTTGCTTAATAATCACTGGTCGACTCCCAATTATCCACTTCATTTATGGAAACTATTCAGAGTGTTAGAGCGGCTTTAGTCGCGTAAGCCGCAGAGCTTAAGTTGAAAACTTGCCGTGTTCTGTTTATTCAATAAAAATTTGTATATTTCTCTTAGAAACTCAATAAGATAGATCGAAAAAGAAAGAAATCGAATTCAGAAACATTTGAAAGCAATTTTGTCAAAAAGATTACATTTTGATTATTCATGAAATTCGTAATCAATTAAACATCGAATTACGTAAACGAAGACATTTCCATTTAATATGGGAATAAACTCGAATGGTTTCGAGATTAATTAAAAAGCAAACAGAAGCAACTGACGGACAATGAAATCAAACATGGTGCTTCTGTTGTTGTTCTCGTTGTTTAGACATATTTCGGGTCGATATATGTGTAACCGAAGCCGCTTTATTCGAGATTAGATTAACGTTTCACCTCCACATACCCTACTCATTTAGTTTCACACTATATTATTTTTTTATGTAAAAATACAGAATCTATGAAAATTAATAAACCTTAAACGGAAAAATATTCATTTAGTGCTACCGTAAGGTAAAGAATGTGCGTTGTATGTTTAAGATATGAAAATTAAGAACCGTTTACGAGAGTTACTCCAAATGGTCTTTTGGAGTTCTTCCATGTCGTCACGCTGGAATATGCCTCAGAACATGGTCTTCAGTAAAATTCTGTTCTGTTTGAAATGTGACACATTGACATATGAGTAGTACGAATTAATTTGCTGCAATTTTTCCTTTGGTTGTGGTCAGAAAATTTTTGCGTGTCCCCCGTATTCGTCGACGGTGTATTGGAATTGAAAGAAAATGCGATTTTCTCTTTACCGTTTTCTTTCTTAGTAACTTTTTGATATCAAGCTAATAGAGCTGAGGGCATTTAACAGAAGATTCGGAAGCGATTTTTTTGTTTACTGGATTAACTTCCAAAGGAACCCCACTTAAAGGGAAATACGCTCTGGATAAAGTTGAATCACTTTTACATGTTTATTTTTAATTAAGAAACGTTGCCAATATTTACGCCTATCCATGTTAAATTGGACGTGAAAAAATGTACATCTGTTTTACGACTGGTCGACATACTTTCATGCAATTTTCCAACGTCAATTGTACGGGAATTAATGGAAGCCATTCAACAACCTGACCATGAAATATTCAAAAACTTCCATTGTTTGCGTGATGAATCGCAATTTAACAATAAGGGCTTGGTTTTTCTTTCTATTAATTAGCATTGTGTTTTTTCAACTTCATTAAATTTAGAGACACTCTGTATATGTAACAAGAAGCTGCATAAAAAGGAAATGCGAGACGTATAAACAACAACAGCTGTCTTATATTGGAATGAAACTTTCAGCCAGATTCAAGGAAATTTACGCGTTTCATTAATTCGACAAAGAAATACACAAGGCTTCTCGTATATTTCCTCTTCATATAAAAGTTCAAAAGCTAAATTTTCTTCCGTAGAAATCTGTATTAATAATACGGTTTTTTGTTTTTTACGTGTTTTCACGTTAAATTTTTTCTATCTATTCATATTGAATTTAACTCGAGAGCCTTTAATAGTCAAACGCTATAAGGCTTAAGAGTAGGAACATACAAATTGAAATATATGAAAACCCGAATGATCCTCAAAGAGATTTTCCAGGATTCACAATAAATCCGTAGCGTTCCCAAATCGTAAAACTAAATTTATTTAAAGACAGTATCCTAAAATGTATATAAAAAATGAAGTTACACCTTTTGTACGCACTACCGGCATTAATTAACTTTTACCCTAAGGTAATTAAAAAAAAATCAAATTAAAACTCTTGGTTTCCCCTTTAATTTTCTGGTTATCTCCTCCTAAAAAAAATATGTTTAATTCCAGGCATAGTGAACAGGGGCGACTCGTTTCGACGTCGAAGATCGCGAAGCAATTCGTTGTGTCCGCCAGCGATGGGCGGTGGCCAGACGCCCTCCCCTATCATGGACGATCACGTTCCCGAGGTATCCAATTACACGGTTGCCCTTTTAGGGGCTCAGGGGGTCGGTAAAACGGCTTTGATTAGTCAGTTTATGACGTCGGAATGTATTAACGCTTACGACGGACAGAAAGGTAAGAGATTTTCACTGGACAAGTATTATTTTTGGCAATTTCCATTTTCTTCATTGCTTTAATGTTGCGTGACTTAAAATGATGAAAGAGGGGAGTGTCTTTTACATAATTCTAAATAAAAAAACATTTTATTGTTTTTCTTTTAAGGTTTTCGGTTGAAAGCGATATTTTTTGGATACAATTCTGGATTAAATAAAAGCTATTTTAGCGGAAAGTAATTAATTTTGAAATAAACGATTTTAGTACGGCAATAGCAGCAATTCTATTAAAATAATATATTGAATTTCATAAAAATTAATTATTAATAGTGCAGCGTTGCCAGGTCAACTCGTAATACATTTAACCTACTAATTTTTAAACACACTTGGCAACATGACAGTATAATTAATTTTGCTAAATTAAACGATCTGTTGCTGGAAATTATACTTCTACTTCAATAAAAAACATAAATAGTAAGATTAAGTATTGGCGAATGTATTTTCAGTTTAAAAATTGGAACAGTGTTGTCAGGTGAAATGTTTGGCTTATAATCTAAGGAATTCTGAGAAAAATATACAGTTTGTCTACTTAAGTTTACTGCAAATGGAGAACTTTTTTAATTTTAATTTAACAAAAAAATTACTCTTCATAAAAAGGTCTGCAAACATGCAAAAGTATGTTCTAAAACCGAATTAGAAACAAACAAATTTTAAAATGGATTAATCGTATACGAAGTATGATAGAAAATTAGAATTTCGAACAAAACTAAATCAGCTTTATTTTTAACTGTGAAAAGTTGTTTAGCATTAATAATCACGTTCAAATATGCAATCATATACATCTATCCTAGAAAACATTCAAAATATAACACTTGAAATGTTTAGGAACGTATTGACAGAATTTTCTTTTTCCACGTATACCTACATGGAAAAAGAAGGTGGATATTGAAACATTAGTAGAATGAGCGAAAAGTTCAAATAGTAAAAAATACTGAAGAAGGAAAGAAAATCTGGAAAAATTAAAAAAAGTATTTTTTAGGATACATGGAATGATTACTTATTAGAACGCCATGATAATGTTGAATAACTTTCGATAATTACAATTTGCGATACCCTAAATTGGGGTTACTTTGCACTATACCTGTAAAAGTTTAAATTGATTCTGGACACTGCTACGTTCTTTATTACATTTTTTATTACACCAACAAATATTTTGAGTTATCTATGCGTAGTAAATATATGGAATCAATTTGAATCATTTTAAACATTTCATAAGTGTGGCGTAGAGTAACCTCTGAAGGGGCAAAGTAACCCCTGTAAAAATAAAGGTGCTTTATTCTTGTACAAAATTCATATTTTTTTGTCACACATCGTATACGACTAATCTGTGTTAAGATTTATTTGCTTCTTATTCGGTTTTAGAACATGTAGAACTTTTTACGAAAGATAACTTTTTTTCGTAAAATTAGAAATAAAAAATTTTTACCATATGTAGCCAACCTAAGGAGACACACTGTATATTACAAATTAAAAACAGTGAATGAAAAATTTAAGATATTACATCTAAAGTAAAAATACGCTTGGCAACAGTGCAATATAATCAATTTTTCTATATTGCTCAATTCATTTCTGAATATCTAAATTTTCTACTTCAACTAGAAACATAAATATTAATATTAATTATTAGAAATTGCGCACTCTAGTTTCAATATTAATGTGCGTGCTGCCAGATCAACAGTTTTATCTAAAATTTAAATGTTATCAAATATTATGAGTATTCTTCAGTATTAAAATGAAAGAAATGTTTGCAACATCTAAAGCTTGAAATGCAATATGCCAGGCAACAGTGTAACATAATAAATTTTTCTAAATTGCAGAGGTCATTGACGAATATTCCAATTTTACTTGAACAAGAAACCAAATTAAAACACACCCACATAATTTAGGTTATAAAATGTAACAATAAAAAATATTATTACCTTAATTCTTGCAATGGCACGTCCTTGATAAAATTATTACGTGAAATCGGCACCTGATAATGGCCCTTTATTAATAATTCATATAGCGCAATCCTAGGAAATTCTATAAGTGCTTTTTCCTGATAGAAAATCTTTTAATTTTAACGATATTTTTTTGTTTTCTATTGATTTTAGTGGTAAAACATAGGCAAACATTCTATTGTGCCTACCATTCAGTTAACCGATACGGATCGGATTCCAAAAGCTACAGACCCTTGACGACTTTATATATCGTATGTTTCCCGGGTCAAAATATTCATGTTCCAAATGTTCTGCAGAACAGACGATCATGTGTCCCTTCTGAGTTCTTGCATCCTTCAGATTTAACCAAATTGCCGCCTTCTGAGACCGGATCCGGATGGCGCTTCAGAATTTTCCTAGGCTAAAGTTTTTCCAGCAGAGCCTACGGTGATTGTGGTGGCCCTATTTATAAGACTTATTCCATCGATGTCCTACAAGTTACTTCGCATGTTCGATCGATCCCAGTGGTGTGCTGGAATAATTCCAGTTTTAGCATAATATCTCAAGGGCATCGTTAAAGGCCAGTCTGTGTCATTCAATCCTTCGGCACGATCTGCTCACATATTTAAGAATTTTTGTTCGAAACTATTCTACTGTAAATCCTCTAGATTAAATTGAAATTAAGGCAATATCTACAGGGTCATTCAAAATGTTTTGACAATTTCAAAGTTGAATTCGCAACCTAATTGCTCAAAATATTTAAAAAAATTACACTCATTGTCAGTACAAAATTTATTTAATTTTATGAATGAAAGAAATATAATCTCATAAATGATAATCATTCACGGCTACAAACTACTTTAGGCGAGTCACTCAATTTTTGATGACTTTCTTCGTAATATCTGGAATAATTCTTGAAATGTTGAATATGTTCCTATTCCCTGTCCTTCATCTTCGCCATAGATATCTGAATTGACCTGTTTCCGTCAATATAGTGCAATATGTTATGCAGCAAAGGAAACATTGGAAACGCTCGGCAACTGCACCACATCAAACGCGCTCGTGTCGAATGGCCACCTCGCTCGCCCGATTTAACTGCACGTGACTTCCTCTTATGGGGTTATTTAAAGGCGAGGATATACTCCAACCAGCTGAGTAACTTGGATTAATTAAAAGATCGGATTAGCAACGAAATTTTAAGAATTATTCCAGGTGTTACGAAAAGGGTCATCAAAAACTGAGTTTCTCCCTTGAAGTCGTTTGTAGCCGCGAATGGTCATCATTTATAAAACTGAATAAATTTTCTTCCTTATGTAAATTTTTAAAATTTTCAGAGCAATTAAGTTGCGAACTCAACTTTGAAATTATCAAAACATTTTGAATGACCCTGTCAAAGTTAAAGCATTGCCTCCCTAGATGATCCTAAGACATATTGCTTCCTATTAGTTCACAGAAGCGCAATTGTTTTGCCATCTTCTAAATGGTCCAGGTCAACTATACAGGGTGTCCCATCAACAATATCTAATTTCCTTATTTTTGACTTTAAATATATGTTTAGATAAAAAGTTCAAACGGATGCCCTTCTTCATTTTTGTGTCGAATTTAAAAATTGTCACGCTGTTCCTCCGGCATAATCCATCTCTTCTCACGTGACATAAACTTCTTTATTTATAACGGATATTTATCGGAAATCAATATTTTTAATTACAGATTTGTATTCTCGCTGAAAGTGAAAAATAAAGAAATTAAATGGAGATAAATTATTAATGAAACACCCTGTAGACTAGGTAGATGTCTACACTCCCTCGTAAATTTTTCCGATCTTTCAATGTTTCTGTTCACTTCTATTTTGTTATTTAATGGATTTAGTGAACCATTCTACCTGAAATGTTAACTGGAAACTGTTATTTTAATTAAAAACCTTTTATAAATCAAGTTGGCCTGACAAAGTAATACCTAACATTTCATTCTTGTTTTCGTTTCTATTATTCAAAAAATCGCATTTTTTTTCTTTTTCAAACATACATACGTCCATTACAAACAAATAAAAATAAATGAAAATTCGTTCTATATTGTAGTTTTAGGTGCAATATTCCAAAAATAAATTATTACAAAACTTTTTCAGTTACTCAATGGAGAATTTAATTAAATTGAGTTGGAAAAACTTCAAATTTTGGCACCCAGCAAGCTCGTAAAAGTATTGGTAAATGACCCATGTTGAATTCGTTTGTACTAAGTATACGATACGAAAATTTTTCCAGAGTGTGATTGATGGATATTAATATTCGGGTGCGTGCTCCATACGAAAGGATTATTGACGATAATTGTTGGAAAAAATCTATTGTTCATGCACTGGAAAATGGATTTTTCAGACACGCGAATAGGAAGCCATTAAATTATTTCATATTTTTAGTACAAATTTGTTGTACTTCAATAATGCTTTCAAATACCGAATAACATAAAACAAAATTTCACTGTTAAATTATACTTTAATCGTAAGTTAATTGTCTTAATGGTAATTCCAGAGTTAATTAAATTCAGTTGCCTCACAATGCATTATTGTACAAATAGGAGGCAAAGCGCTATCTTGCCGGACCATGTTCGAACTAACTTTATCCAGATTCCAACCGCCTATATGTTTAGTTCTAGCTGGTAATGTAATTTATCCAACAAGGTTTCAGTATTAGATTTTACATTAATTTGTTGTATATTATAATACTGTAGTTTGTAGTATTTCCCAATAATACTTCATCTAACTCTATCCATATTCCAACCACGTAACAGTCATAGCCAGAAATATGCTTTCTCCACTAGAGTTTTAGCATTGCAAGTGACGCAATCTTAAATAAATGATTTTCCATTACACTCTAAAGATTTAGGGAGCGTAAATTCCATAAACCTCTTTTTTTCGAGAACGATCGTAAATATCCCATTATAATGGAAAGTGGAAACACGGTATGAAATGTATATATTAAATATGCAGATTAAAATAGAATGTACAGAAATTTGCAGCTTAATTCGATGTAGTACACTTTATTCTTTACCAAATTTCGGCTGCTTCCTTTCCCATACCTTTTCCCAAAAAGACAGTGGAAATCGGCTTTAATAACGCCAACAAAATCATTTTTAGTACATTTACATTGCTTCTTATTGTTAGAATCAAAGAAAAACACAGTTTCCTTGAAACAAGTTAGAGGATATCGTTTTCGCCTAAAAACAAAAGGAATTTATTAACTTTACTGTAAAACACATCATACAGTCGAAGTTATAAAAAAGTTCTACAAAACTAATGTGTTATTCTGACCCGCAATCGGCCAAAATGTCACAGAAACTTTTCAACTTGAAAAAAAAATTAAAAAGTCATAAAAAACCGCTCGTTATTTCCAACTTAAAACAACAGAAATTTGGCCTCTTCCTTTCATTTAGACTTTGGAGAGGATCTAATTAATTCACAAAGAGCCGTTGCAATGTGTTTAAGCATATCTTATCTGAAATATTACATACCTAATTCTCATGGAAGCAAAATCGAAATATAGAAAGTACGAAACGAAAATTTCCCTGTATATTGTTCCAGTTGTGGTTGTTCTCTCTTTGGGGTGCATTCTGGTACATTTTGTACGTGATAGTGAAATTTGATTAAGTTGCCGCTTCGTTAAACAGCCTTTGTTCAGTCCGACATGTGTAAAATACATTTTCACGTAAACGAAACCCAACATATACAGCTTAGACGAAAAGTCTTGATCCTATTAATGATTTATGTCCAATTAGTAAAAAGTTAAGAAGTTCTAATTGCATTGCAAATTTTTTTGCAATCCTTACGGTAATTTTGAAGGATGCTTTAGTTTCAAATTAACTCATTTTAATTTAAAATTTTCATCTTTTACAATATCTAGTTGGAACAGTTCATTGCAATCCAGTTTTCATTTAAGATCAATACGGTGAACAACACTTTAAGACAGTGTTGTATACATATACCTTTCCGAATAATGTTCTGAGGTTCGCTCTATAATTCTTCAAAAGTCATTCTTTATGCGATGCATAAACAAAATGGTTTATCATAAAAGCAAACGTTCACTTTCCCTGACAAAAGTGCTACACGGGATTTTTAGTTTGTCCGATTCTGCATGCAACAACAATGCAAAACGCTTTGCTTTGTCTGTAGTCTCAACGCAACAGTGAACATGGATTATCCAAACTCTATTTAAAGCTTTCGCTCTTAGTCGCAAATAGAGGGAGAAATTCTAATTCAACGAATCATACACAGAATGTCATTAGGCCAGGGTTTGATCAAATTCGTGAAGGTGATGGAAAATATTCTTATGTCAGCTTAAGCAAAAACGAAAAAGTGCTTCTATTGCAGTTTATTTTAGAGCTCATCCGCCATCAAGCTCCAGAGCAGAGGTTACAAAAATAAACTTAATCTTTCAAAAACAAAAAAAAATTTAAATATTATACACTGCATAAAGGATGAATCTTAAGCGGCTCCACCACTGGCAAACTACACGAGAAATTCAAGAAAATTGCTAATTTGGCTCTTGTTTTTAGCAGGCATTATCTACGGTAATTCATTTCGTTCTGTGGCAGTAGATATTCATCTAATTTGTCATGTAATGTAGAGCCATCATTAAACATTTAAATGCAAATAAGTCATGAAGAAACCGGTACTTATCAAATAAATAAAAATCTAAAATTTTTTTGCCATAGCCATAAAATACGAAATGCAAATGTAATCCCTCCAATTTGGCTTTTAAATCTGTTGGCAATTTTGCTTTGAATAAATCAATTCAATAAAACGTAAAATAATGCTTTCAAAACACATGTTTGGACAATATCTATGCAATTTCATAATTTATTTCTTAAAAGTCTGACTAATTTTCTAGTTTATTTACCTGATTTTGGATTTACAAAACAATAAAACATCCATATGGGCAATGACCATCTTGACCTACATATCCAATTAAAAATATAATCAGAATTTTGTTTTTGTATAACAACAACATACATCTGATTGCCGCCATAAATCTAAGTCAGCTAATTTTAAAGCAATCCGTTATAAATCACTAATCTATTTATAGTGCAAGCGTGCCAACTATAAGAAAACCAAGAACTTTTGCAGTGGAAAAATGAAGAACTGGAAGACGCATCCAAGCGTCCAGACTGTATACATGAATTTTCCAAAAATAATAAACGCGCTCTGAGAAAAGATACAAGTTTGTATATTTTTTAAAGAGAAAAATCGCATTTTCGACTTTATAAAAGCGGTTGCCTTTGACGTCATCCGGGCGCATATTTTCCAAAAAACATTGAAATTTTATGAGGTTTGAATTTTTTTTTATTTGTTCCAGATATGCTAATCAAAACTCAAACGGTATCGATCATGCTCAACGGCGAAGAATCCGAATTAACTTTCCAGAATCTTTCCAATTGGAAGGTAAGAACGTTTTTTTTTTTAATTAGACCGCTTATTTAATTAATGGAAAAATTCATTATCGGCTTTGAAAGAGAATAAGCGAGGCCTTTGTCTTGCATCGAAACTGAACAAAAGCCAATCAGAATCGGGGTGAAGATAACTCCTGTTGGAGACGTCGTTGTTGATAGGATTTCCATAACAACACTTGCACCAGACCCCAAATAAATCCGTTCGTACGTTGACTCTTTCTATTTCTAAGACCCGCTGTTCATACTCGAATCTAAAAATATTTGCGTAGCAGTGCAAGAGCGTGTTTTTTTTGTTTAAAATTAGTCACTGGTTACAAATCTAAACTTTGTTATTTTGACCCTCTATCGGAATGATGGTAATTCATGTTCCAATTTGTCTCTACATCCACTCTCTTTTATGTTTTATTAAAAATGCCTAAGAAAACCACACAGAAAATGTGACAAACTCTTTTGAATTTCATACCTCCAAACCACTAAAAACTAAAAAGTCAATAATGGCATTGGGCTTGCCTCTTAGCACAACGTTGATTTTAAAAAACTAAGCATAATTTTCGAAATATTTTTTTGAAAACAACAGAAATGTCTATATGCAAAGTGCAGAACTTTTTGAATAATCAATTTCCCAACAGACAGATAGATCTCAAGGGGCCAGTAAGATGGCCAGGAAGATCGCCCGATTTAAATCCATGTGATTTTTACTTCTGTGGGGTATATGAAAAGTTTAGCATTTACAACTGATATTATTACATATGTATAGAAAAAATACCGCGGAAATAACTCCAGGGAAAAGATCTTTTTTAACAGCACATACAGAGTCGTCGATAAGGCGAACGACAATATGTCCGAACGATTCTAATGATGATAATTAATAACATATTTTTTTTTGAATAATTTTTGTCCATATTTCCATTGCTTTTAAGATTTGACCAGAAATGTTACTTGAAAAATATATTTATTTTTTTAAGATCAATACTATACGAAAAATCACCCTGTAGATCTGTAGAAAAAAAAACAACTCTCAAAATTAATTACTCTTTCCTAATACTAGAGAAAACTCAATTTCAAATACTAAAAGTTTTATTAAAAGCAACAATTAAAAAAAACACTAATTACAGGGTGCTTGTTTTTCGAGCTCGAGTATGGGAATTTCAGTTATTTGAAGAGATACGAAGTCAGTTAAATTGGAGTAAAATTGCACAATTGGAAGGTCAATAAGATGTTGAAAAAATTAGAATAATTTTATAATTTACTCAGTTTTCTGAAAAAAATCGAAATATTCAATTTTCGTTTTTCCTTTATTTATAATGAAAATCTCGAAAAATGGACGTTTTAAACTAAAATATTATTAAGGTACTTTTTTGCGACAAACCCAAATATGCTTGAGAAAATTTCAAGGCACTCTCGATACAAAAGTTACAGTAGTCAACTTTGTTATTCCTTATAACAATCATATTTGATTTTTATATTTTTGAATAAATCTCGTTTTATTTATTCCGATGATGTATCATACGACATGATTCTACTTCAAGATTCTATAAAAATATGAAAAAAAAAACATTTTTATGAAATATGCCTTGGAAACAACATGCATTCTTTTGTTTGACACAAATACATTTTTGACAGTTTTATTAAATTTCATTTTTTTTTCGATGTGCAGCTCAATAAAGGACCCCGCTCCCACTAAATGGGAAAAGTGGTTTCGGTCAAATCGGCTGATTTTTTGATGTGACAGGTCTCGACCTACTGATTAAAAGTCTCCACAGGCACTCGATCGAAAAAACCACGTTTAACCCCTCTTAAGGGAGGTCAAAATTGCTTAAACAGCTTTTCGGAAAAATTGACTACTGTGCCCCTAACAACTCTCTAAATCGTTTAAAGGTGGGAAACGGATGTCTAAAAGTGGGAGCTTTAAAATCTCTTCGCTTCTTTCAACGCTCTACCTCCCAGAACCACTCTCTTAAATATCTTAAATGGCAAAGGGGTTGTGACATATCATTTTAAGACGTTTGTTATTCTCTACATTTTGGTACTTCATTTATTACATTTGACTGTTGCGTTGCCGCGTTACACGCAGTTGAACATTGTCAATTAATTTTTTGTAAAATGGAGTTACGACTGTTAACCTTCCAATCAGTGGGACTTCAAAACCTTAGCGTCATATTCATTACTTATTTTTTATGTTTCAACTGTTTAAAATATTTAAATACCGAAAAAAAACATGTCTCCAACAAAAAATCTTAGTTTCAACGCTATCAAAACACCAACAGCAAAAATTAATTGACAATGTTCAAAGGCGTGTAATTCGGTAACGCAACAGTCAAATGTAATAAATGAAGTACCAAAATGTAGAGAATAACAAACCTCTTAAAATGATATGTCATAACCCCTTTACCATTTAAGATATTTAAGAGGGTGGTTCTGGGGGGTAGAAGGTTGAAAGAAGCGAAGTGATTTTAAAGCTCCCACTTTTAGACATCTGTTTTCCACCTTTAAACGATTTAGAGAGTTGTTAGGGGCACAGTAGTCAATTTTTCCGAAAAGCTGTTTAAGCAACTTTGACCTCCCTTAAGAGGGGTTAAGCGTAGTTGTCCGACCGAGTGCCCCTGGAGACTTTTAATCACATATCAAAAAATTAGCTGATTTGACCGAAATCACTTTTCCCATTTAGTAGGAGCGGGTTCCTTTGTAAGTTGATAAATAAGTAAGAGCCACTGAAATTTAATCGAGCTGTCAAAATTGATTTTGTGTTAAACAAAAGAATGCATATTGTTTCCAACAAGTAAACCAGTTGAGCAGGTTACTTCTTAACAACCAATTAGCCTGCTCCCCTGCCTTTCTAAACTCTTTGAAAAATTGTTCTCTTGCATGTTGGAAGTAATACAAAGGGATAATCTTATTTCTAACCATCAATTTGGATTTCGATCTGGGCGTTCTTCTATTGAGCAAATAAATAGAGTCGTCAGGAAAATTAAAAACCGGCTGCCACAGTTTTATCTGCTTCTTAAATCCTATCTTAACAACCGAATATTTCAAGTAAATATTGAATATGTTTTTTCGGATTTTCGTGATATCGCTGCTGGTGTACCTCAGGAGTCCGTTTTTGGCCCAATTTTATGAACATTGTTTACAGCTAACCTGGAGACAAACAAAAATGTTATGGTGACAACATTTGCGGATGATACCAAAATACTTGCAAGCGACGTAGACTTATCTTGAGCCAGGAAAACCTCCAAATGATTGAGTCTTGGCTGACGAAATCGAAAATTAAGATTAACAAAACCAAGTCAACTCATGTGACCTTTACGCTAAGAAAAGAAACTTGCTCGGTGGTTTTTCTGAACAGTCAATTCATTCCCTAAGTCAACCATGCTATATACAGAGTATTAGAAGTAGCGTTTCACCTACTACCACGTTATCAGGAGGACTCATTGAATGTGGGAAAAATCTGTTCGAAAAAATTGCCGCATTGTGCATTCAGTTATTGGCTTATAACTCGGCCATTTTTTCGAAAAGATTTTTTCTACGATTTTTCTCACGTTTATTGGTCCCCGCTGATAACGTGGTAGCAAATGAGGCATTACTTTTGGACACCCTATATATCTGTTAAACATGCTAGACATATCTGAGCATACATCTAGACCGTCATCTTACTTCGAAGAAACACATTTTAAATAAACGCACTGAAATAACCAAAAAAGTAAGGAAGATAAAAATGCACCTTAAAGCCGATTTGAACCCATGGCATCCAGTTGTGGAGATCAGTCAGTAGTCAAATTTGGAGATAATCCAACGTTTTCAATCTAAAATTTCTCCATTTAATCTTTAGTTAGGGACGCCTTGTTTCTTTATATAATTGGGCGCATGGTGTACTTTGTATACCTACAGTTACATTATTTTGAAAAAATGTACATTTTATGTACACAACAAAAAATGAGACATTATTTGTGTAGGAAAATATATAATTATAATAAAAACAAAAGACCTAATTCTAAATAAAAACTGTAATAAAAAAAACATTGCAATTGAGAAAGCTACAACATTTTTAACAATAGTGGTAACAAAATACACTGGCTCGCCTAATTAAGGATTAATAGCAAGCGCCCCTTGGTTTGTGTCAAATCAAACATTACACTGTGACCTTTGTATTCCAACTGTTCGTGAAAAGATCAAAAAGTATGTCACAAAATTACTCAACATGGGCAATGTGAGATAAGTGGCGCCATCTACCTGTTTCTATCAAATAAGTATTAAAACTGAATTCTAGTAGCCAAATTACCCCTAAGTACCAAATTTGAACAAATTATTTGAAAGATTGTAAGATTTATTTGAAAAAATAGAAAAATAAAATAAAAGTTTAACACCCTGTAGTTAATATAGATTTTCAGACCAGGGTTCATAACTTAAATCATCTTATTTTTATGTAAGGTATCTACCATTGATCTGTCTACCATGACCTGAGGTCTACCCTGTATATGTATTTGCCTTTCATAAATTTCATTCATAAAATAGCCCATAAAGTGATTCAACAGAAAATCTTTATTAAATTCTGTATACTCAATATTAAGAAAGCCATTAATTACTCGCCCCTGGTTCTAGAGAAAACCGTCTTTTAAACCCTTAAAGTTATTGGGTCATTACTTTACCAGTATGATACCCGTCTATAAAACACATACGATGACCAAAACACTAGTTTTTTTTTCTTTTCCCGATGATTTTCTAATAATTTTTGACGCGATGTTGGGGCTGTTTAGTTTTTAAAAGCAATGCAGAGTTATTTTCCAATACATAAACAAACACCCATAGAGAGTGAGCATAACCGATCATAGGTTCCGAAAATAGTTGCATTGACGTAGTTTGTCAATAAAATCATTATCTTTATGTTATGTTTATGAATGTTATTAGTTTCAAATTTCTTTTGTAAATTTCAATTTCCCCGTGAATTCTCTGTTCGTAAATATTGTAGCAATTTTATGGTTGAAGAACCGTTATTTCTGGATAAGCGGCTTGAACGTGACTAAATAATACTTTCCGTTTTGTTAGCAAATATTAGTTTGAACATTTTCCTGTGTGTGGACTCCGTTATGTAATAAGGAACCATCATTATATGTATACCTTTTTGCATAACGAAGTCCTTATTATTACGGGGCATAACAATTCTTCCAACATCGATTATACTGGATATTTTGAATAAAAAAAAGTTAAACGACTCCACCACGGTTGGCAATAACAGAATTGGGACAGACGTTATATTTAACTGAACAGTTTCTAATGAGGACCTGGTAAAAATAAGTACGAATTTTAACGCAAAGCTAATTTTCGTTGAAAACAATTTTGAAAAAAATCATAACCTGAACAATAGAGGAACTAATCCTAGCATGAATTTTGACGCTGCACTATGTTGATACACAAAATAACCGCGTTATTGAAAGGTAAATCAAGTTGCAGGAACACGTATCGAGCGGGTACGGGGATTATTTCAAAAGTTTCCGGAATTTAGCTGAACAAAAAGTAAATTAAATCGTGTTGCAACATGTAGCGAGGAGCTCCCTCGTTCGTATCTTAAGATTAAAATATCTAATTTGCATTTGCATTGTCGTAGAAGCATACTAATGCCATTTCATGTTTCAATTATTAAAACATTCAATATCATTTTCTAATATCGTCACTAATTAAAAAACACATATTAAGAGAAATACGAATATGACCCCCACACAAAAGATCAATCATCGACGTAAGTGTTTGAGGCTGAAGTGGTGCCAATGTCGTCAAACGCAAGCGAAGCGCAAAAAGAAAATGCTTACGTCTTTTTATAACGAGAGAATGTGTGAGAGGGGTTTTACTTGAAAATCGACACAAAACGAGAGCAGAATGATATACATTAGTACCGTGAGGTACTTTTGGAGTAACTCTTGTAAAATTAAATAACATCAATAAACAATAGTATTCGATATTTAACGACAATAAATTAGGTATAACCATTCCAGTGCACCTATCGTGTTACCCTGAACCTAGAATTGCTAGTATTGTCGTTTCAATTATACAAATGAGGTATATATTTCGACCAGGTAGTTGCTTGTGATTATCAAATTTCCAAACTGCAATATGCATGTAAATTTTTGTGTCAACTTATTTACAAAAGTAATGTACAGGATTCCTTAATTTAACACAAATATGAATTTGTGTCATGACTTTTTGAAGATCCTGTTGTACCTATTTAATTATAATATTCATTTCGAGAGCAAAAAAACCTTGCAAAGATTTACTACATATAATATACATATAGATATTATCTGCAAAAATTGCAAACTGGCAGCACTGACTCATGTCGTACATGACTGCCTTAATATACTCAATTTTGGATAAATTGTTGCTAAAAGATCTAAAAATTTATGATTTATTGTTCTTATATATGTTTATTCTTTTTTTTTCAGGAAATAGATCGAATGAATCCACCGGACGCGTTCGTTGTGCTCTACTCTGTAGTCGACAAGGCCAGTTTCCTGAAAGCGGAAACTGAACTAAATCGTCTCCAGGATCTGGATTTGCTCAGGTGTCGACCCGCAATCCTAGTGGGCAATAAAATTGACTTGGCCCGAAGCAGGGCGGTTTCAACGCAAGGTGCGCACTTCACATTTTCTCCCTTTTCGAAATACATTAAACATGAACTTCGAACTCAGGAACATTTTGAGGAATTAAATTGCGTATTCGAGTACCATCAAAAGCTCTAACAGGGAAAATGCATTTTGCAATTCGCGCGTTTGCTTTCGAGCGTATTCAATTAAATTTGCCGAAAGGTTCGGCCCGGATTTAGCGGGACAATCAAAATGGCATGCCTAAGCAAAGCAACTCTCAATAGAACGAAAAATTGGGACTTACTTTGCTAAGAAGCTGTAACATATAAAATTGGTTCATTAGGCAAATTTAACGAATTATCGTTACATTTTCTTGGAATTAAGCCGAGTTATTTTGTATAGTTTTTGAGAAAATTGCCAATAAATTGAAGATGGAAAAAATTAGACGTAGTTTTTTGAAAACATTTTTCAATGTTTTATTCAAAATTTCTAGGCGTCATGGATTTTTAATACCTCTAGAGAGGTATGAAAGTGATCGATTGCAGACGACAGACCACTTTCATTTCTAGAAATCCAATTTGATGCCGTTACAAAAAAAATCATCATTGAATGACATGTAATTGGTTGACTACACTTCTATGTTATAAACGTAATGGTTCTGTTCCTCTCGTTATCAGTTGATTTCAACAAGATAATTAAGAAAAAAGTACAGTTGCCAAACTTTCATTGTTCATTTTATTGTTTAAATATTTGCATATTCACTCTACAGGAAAGTAAATTGATAAAGTTATGATAAAAAGTATCGTGCATTATTTTACACTTATTGCAATCATTATCTTTCTGCCCTAGTCCTGCAATATACTGGGACATATTTTATTGGCATGGCACATTATTTTAAACATTAGTTTAAGAATTGCAGCAATGTTAAAAAAAACTTAAGATTGTACAGGATGTTCCACATTCAGAGCTACAGCGAATTTACACGAGTTAGAGAAAACTATGTGTTTGTTTTTTTATTATGTAATAGATAGCGAACTTCCTGATGATGATGGTAGTTTTTTGTGTATGTATATTGTACAGGATGATCCAAAATTGGTGTTCTGCACAGCTATTTTCGTTTTTCAAATGGCACATCCTGTATATTATTTCAATCTCAATACATTTAGCTGTATGTTGGTACACGTTTCGTTTACTTAAGGATAATTTTCATTATTTGCTTTTATTTTTTCTTTTGTGACGCGTTGCAAGGAACTCAATCGATGATATGAATCATGTATTTTTGCCAATGGACGTCAGTTTCAGCATTTTCATACATGTTATTACTATTATTGAAATTATATTATCAAATAATTGGCAACGGTGTAATATTAACTAAACAAAACGCATATCAACATACAGTTAAACGTAGAAAGATTCAAATTCTCAAATAATATACAAAATGTACCAATCGAAAAACGAAAGAAGCTATGCAGTACACCAGTTTTGGACCATCCCAACAAAAACTACCATCACTATCAGAAAATTCGCTGTCTATTTTGTAATGTGGCTTTAAAAAATAAACACATAGCTTCCACGTAACTCGCATAAATTCGCTGAAACACAGCATGTAGGACACCCTGTATATTATTTCAACAAATGTTCCCTTTATTGCAGATGGAAAATGTTTGGCCTGCACGTGCAGAGCGAAATTCATCGAAATCTCTGTCGGAATCAATCACAACGTGGACGAGCTCTTAGTTGGGATTTTAACGCAAATTAGACTGAAAGTATTGAATTATGACGGGCACGGTCATCAGCAACAATGGTAATCGTTATCCAATTTCTCTTCGAATAATTAGTTTAATCTTAATTATAGGTATAAAAGCAGGGGGATGATTAAAGCTAGTATGAAGGCGAGGCAAATGTTTACGTGGCTGTTTGGCAAGGAGGACACGAAATTTAAGAACTGTGAAAACCTCCATATCCTTTAAATTATAATTTTAGATTAAAACACAAAAAACAAGGGCCAAATTTTATGACAAAATCTAAAAGTCGCTTATTTTACTATACAGGGTTAAGATTAAGACGATGACCATTCGAATCTAGCTCAAAAATTTCAAATAATATCTACTCTTTTGATTGGGGAATTACCGCCGAAACGAAGTTAACTATTTAATTTATTAGAAAAATAACTGTTATTTATTATTATCATTTAAAATATTTATGGAAATTTTACTGCAGTTTCACTTAGATAGAATATATTTAATACAGATCAATCTAAAAACAATCAAACAATCTACGAGGGCTGTATGATAACAACTTATTATCAATAGGGACATTGATATGCAGTTTATTATTTTAATCAAAATATACTTTTATTTATTTTTTTCTTGACAAATTCAGTTGTTCGTTCTACTCTTCCAATAGCCTTCTAATATTTATATGCCTATAAAGTGTGATGATAATGGAACTATGTCCGGTAAATATGGTAGGTAGAACATGATTTTTCATTTAAACTACTTTAGCCTGTGCTGTATGTGGCTCCATGTAATTTAAGTCGCTCAAAATGCTTGCAGTAGATCTTATTTGATTTGAGTTTAAAAATTCAAAGTGAACTAATCGTTTCACGATCCAAAACGTCTTACGCGCTTTGATATACTGCTCAAAATTTGTTTACCCTCGCTGTTCAATCTCAAAAAAAGCAAGAATGAGCACAAATTCACACAGAGTGAGTGAGTTTTAGAAATTTAGTTTGTGAAAAACGTGTTGACTCAATTTATGGTATGTAGGTGTTAACGTTTGAATGACCAAATATCTCTAGTATGTAGGTTGGAAAAGTTATTTAGAAAGACCGCTGACGCTGACCTACGCCTACAGTCCAATTTCCAAATATTGCCTTAATATTCTTAGCACTTTCCATTACACTGTCGTTTCTATTAAGCTCTCAAAGCAATAGTATATGCCCTCCATTGACACTCCACGCTTCAAGACTTGCAGTAGCCTTTAGGTCAGTGACATCAACTGTCGTTAAACACGAGTATTTATCATACAGCGTTCGTTCTCTCATCGGGAACAGACCAATAACTATTTTTACAGATCCTATTCTTTCTTTTTATATACTGTCATACATACTTACTATATATTACCAAAATATTAGTTTAGATAACTCTATATTTTGATTAATAAATTTTAATAACAGTTTCTTATCTATCTCAATCTGTTTAGTAGTAAGGAAATAGGCTTATTTCTATTTTAAATGTTTAATAGTTTATATTGTTAACTTTTGTACATCAACTTCTCCTATGTGTATACTTTTGGACAATAATAAATGTTGTATATGTTATATAAATAAATATGTAGACTAAAAACCATAAGTGTTTCAAAAAATGGAGCCAAATTTACTTACTACGACCTGTTGATCTTGATCTTGACTATTTAGAAGACAACGAAAAATTGTGTTCCCATGGAAACAATAGGTCTGTTCCAACTTGCGTCAGAAACCGTTCGATGACAGTAAAAAATGATCAACCAATTCAATATTGAATTGATTACTTATAAATGTCAGTCGGTGTTAAACTGGTCGATCATTTTTGACTGTCACCGAACGGTTTTTGATGCAGATTGGAACAGACCTAACATTTCGGTTTTGCAACTTTGTTATGACCTTTCTAATATATTAACTTTATTCCAAAAGAGGTTCGGAACCGTTCCAGAATTTGTTTTTCACTAATACTGAGCTATATAATGATTTTTTATTAACGCTATGAATCGTTACAGTGATTTTAACATGTGGTTACGGTTCATACAATAATTCCGTGTGCTTTCAGTTTTTTTTTATTATTCATTCATGATATAGCTCAGCACTAATGAAAAACCAGTTCTGGAGCAGTTCTTAACCTCTTTTGGAACAAAGTTATTAGATTTACTCTAGGTCTGTTCCAACTGGAGTCGGGAACCGTTCGCGAACGATAAGAAATGATCGACCAGTTTAACACCGACTGATATTCACAAGTAATTAATTCAATATTATATTGGTCGATGATTTTTTACTGTTGACGAACGGTTCTTGACGTCAGTTGGAACAGACCTTATATTGCAAGTGTCACTGCAAAGTTAGAAAAGAATCAAAGCATCACTACCACAGGTACCTATACAGGATGATTCACGTAGTTGATTGATTAGAAATTTTTGTACTCGCAATTTTTTTTATTTCTCATATTTTTTGGTTCGATATAAATTGGATATGGTCAATTTTTCTAAAATATTTTTAACATCACACTATTTTCGATTTTCACAGCAGCTAAGTCAAATTACTTATTTTAAATGAAACACCGTATATACAGGGTGTTTCGTTTTGTTTCCGTCAAATTGAAATGAGTGACAGAGCTCATGATTTTAAGCAAAAAAGTTCATATGAACATGGGTCCGATCTCGATCAGTAGCGGAGTTACAGGGTATCGAAGATAAAAAAATAAATCACGTTTTCTAAAATATTTTTCGATCGCCTAGATCAAATTTCACGAAATTTCATATCCAGGGGTTTTTTGGAACGAGAAATTCAAATTTATGATCAATTTAGGTGTATCTTCTAGGGGACGCCACCAGCGATGATTAGGACACANCCTATATTTTAATTTTCCGGTAATATGGATAAGGTGCAATAAAATACAGGCATGGGCAAAAGTCCGGAATAATATTAATATCTTTTTAAGCGGTAATCTAAAAAAGAAACGTTTACACAAGTACATAAATTGATTTTGAATTGTACTTCTTTTTGGCAATAAAATGGTATGTTTTCCTTCAACCCCTTAGTTGCAAACGTACACAACTTTTTTTTTTAATGGAAAAACGTATTTGTTGTTTCATTTTTGAATTCTGCTCTAAATTCCAAGTATTTTTCATGTACTATGTCCTATACCTAATCCTAACAGTTGTCAAGAAATTTACGATTGAACATATCAATAACTAAGACTCCGAGCATTTACGGCGAAAATCCTTGGACAAAATAACTTA
The DNA here is from genome assembly GCA_013372445.1 of Hypothenemus hampei. Lineage (NCBI taxonomy): Eukaryota > Metazoa > Arthropoda > Insecta > Coleoptera > Curculionidae > Hypothenemus > Hypothenemus hampei. The sequence goes on from JABRWK010000041.1 coordinate 644,961, forward strand.
CTTTTTTCATTGCTAATGTTTTGGAGCACATTTAACCCCTAAATTGTGGGAGTACTATTTAAAAAACTGACAGTGACGAACCTACGAAAAAAGTGGGGATGAAAACAAAAGATTACTACCAAAGAAAGTTTGTATTGAAAATAGTAAGTTTACTTGTCTGAGGATTTTCGCCGTAAATGCTCGGAGTCTTAGTTATTGATATGTTCAATCGTAAATTTCTTGACAACTGTTAGGATTAGGTATAGGACATAGTACATGAAAAATACTTGGAATTTAGAGCAGAATTCAAAAATGAAACAACAAATACGTTTTTCCATTAAAAAAAAAGTTGTGTACGTTTGCAACTAAGGGGTTGAAGGAAAACATACCATTTTATTGCCAAAAAGAAGTACAATTCAAAATCAATTTATGTACTTGTGTAAACGTTTCTTTTTTAGATTACCGCTTAAAAAGATATTAATATTATTCCGGACTTTTGCCCATGCCTGTATTTTATTGCACCTTATCCATATTACCGGAAAATTAAAATATAGGCAATAAAAAACAACTGCTAGTACAAAGGTTTCTAATTAATCGATCTGTGTTAGAGACACTACAGGCTTCCTGTACAATGTATATTAAATGAAAGGAAACAATCACTTCCAGGAGTATATGATTTATTAAATATGTAAATCAATGAATATAACTATCGTCATAGAAATGTAAAAAAAAGCGTAATATAAATCGAATCGGTTGCGGTGGCATTACTTTGCAATATATTTAAACTTCCTTTATACAATACATTAAAAAATTTCCTTATGCCCTCCTATACAGTGGTCTAAAGTAATCTTTGCATCCTTATTTATAACTTTACTCGTAGATTTTGGGAAAAACGCTCGGATATGGCAATTATGATTTAGAGGGAGATACATTTTATATTAAGACTCTATAATAATATCGTCCCTTTAATACTACAACTGGATAACTCGAAATCAGTAATATTTCAGTAATAGAGTTCCAGGTTTAATAGTAATACAAAATACAAAAAAAAACAGAATAGTAATAATATTTAATACAAAAACTATCAAACACTTCACTCACTATCAGAAGGTTATTGATTTGATTATATAAATACATGCAGATAACTCAAAATGACCAAAATTCGAGTTATCTAATTCTAGTATTAAAAGGACAATATAGGAAAAATCGAACAATATTAATCATATAATATTGCGTCAAACTTTAATTTTTTAAATAGAAATGTTGAAATTTGAATTCATTTTTCGCTTTTACTTCAACTTTTACGAAAATTTATGTATGAATCTGTATCTAATATTCTTGGTTATTTAAATTGACTAGTGAGGAACGAGGAAGGAGAAATGACAATTTTAGGACATGTTACATTTGACAATACTAACAGTACTCGCTAACTGACTAAAGCCTTCGGGAGTGTCGGGTATATCAATACAAAGAATTATGAAAGTTTATAAGTTTCATCCAAACAAGATAAAACTTGTGCATGAACTTAATGAAGAGGATTATGACAGAAGGATGAAATTTTGCGAGGAAATCAACCAAGGTTTATATTGACAATCCAAAACTGTTGTTTAATATTTGTTTTTCAGATGAATCCACGTTCTATTTACACGATGCTGTAAATAGACATAATTGCCGCTACTGGAGTGATTCGAACCCACGTTGTTTAGTAGAGAGAGAGAGAGGTACACTCTCAACACCCCCAAAAATTAAATGTTTGCGCTGGCATATTAGATCCTTTTTATTCCTGGAAATTTAACAGGCGAGGTATATTTCGACATGTTAGAAAATACAATAAAATCATAACTTCTAAAACAACAGAAAATTATAATAGCTGCAAAGTAAATAGCCTTCATTTTCAACAAATTAGAACACCACCCCATTTTGTACCTCCTGTAAGACGATTCTTGAGCGAACATTTTCCTGGACAGATAACGGGGACGTAATTAAATAGCCACCAAGATCCCCAGGATTAAATCCTTTAGATTTTTTCTTTGGAGCCATTTGAAAAATAAAATTTTTGCTACGAAGCCAGAGAGTTAATCGAATAACTTCGATACCGAATTACAGCTGAATATAACTCTACGAAATAGATGTATGGAGGAAAACGGACACTATTTTCAGCGCTTAATTAAAGTTGTTTTTTTTTCGTAATAAATTAATTTCTCTTTCGTAACCTTTTGCTTCTAATATTATTGTATTCTTAATAATATCGATGTCACCTACCACCATGAAAACATTTCCTTTAACATCGAATTCATGTCTAATATTAAATTACATCAGAACTCGCAAATGATTGATGATAAGTATAAAACATGTTATATCCAACTTAATAAAAAGTTTACGTAGAAGCGAAAAATAAATTAAACCCGGGCGTTTCCATTTAAAAAAGTAAAAGGTGACGTAACAGCTTCTTTTTCATAATTGATATGTCTAAGCGTGTTTCTCAAACTCCTTGAGGAGAGCCATAAATAGGGATGAGAACTTTTCGTTAGACAACTCTCATCTGCGAATAATTATGCATTGTGGATTTAATAAATTTTATAAAATTACAAATGATTTCATTTCTGTAAATGTTAACGCCACCGCGACCGCTAACGCACACGCTTCGGCCTGTGCTACACTTAAAATTGACAATATTGAGTAAAATTGTCCTAAAAAAGCTATAAAAACAAACACTCACACTTTACACAATAAAATATACCAACTTAAAAATGCACTAAAATCTCAAAATTTACTTCAAATCATAGCAAAAATGATAATGGGGCGGGTCGGGAGGTATTGGCGGTGGGTCTTGGGGAATAGCCACGCCCTCTGCGTCAAGCAATCGTAACTTGATTTCCATGCTGAGCAGTGTATCCAGATCTTTTTCTGTTTCCTTGCTTGTCATCCTTTGGCCTAACAAGGCGTGAATGCCATCAGTCCAATAGGCCAAGGTCAATTCATCAGGCGCGACGCAATCCAGACTTTGTAAATCCACTCCTGTTAAATTTTATTTAATATATTTATTTAACTATTGTGTGAGAAGTGGTAGAAGAATTAAATTATTGTGTAACAAATTGGATAAAAATCACTTTTTAACAACTAGAGACATTTAAAGGTACAAACAGAAAAATATCTCAAAGACTTTTTAGATGTTAACTTATGTTTTGGTTCATATGGGTTTCAAAAAAGTAACTTTCTGATTGGAAAGTTGAGTCCCTTTTGGACAAATTAGTGTAATAAAATAAAAAATATGTGATGTGATTTTCGACCAAAAATATCATATTTTAACAACAATGTCAGTAATTAATCATACACGTACCTTCTAGAGCTAATGAAAAAGCTAATTGAGTGTGCGAAGCCTTTCTTCCTCGCATATGAGGACACTCTTTACCTATTAAAAGAGCCCTAATATCGTTAACTGCCAACTTGGAAGCTAAGTCCTCCGCTAAGGGTGTAGATTTTTCATCGCAATCGCCATAATGCAACACCTTGTGATTGGGGGAAAGACGCATATACCAAAATTTGTCTTTGATTCGTTGTCCACGTGGAGAGTATTTTGTGAAACGCGTGCCTTCCACTAGAAACCCCAGACGTTGTTGTTTGATTAGATTCATGATTTCCGGAGTAATTAACTCGCGTAATTCCACCACGGGTTTCGCGTGACTTTCCCATTCTTCCCGAGTATTTCTGTATAAAATAGTGAAGGTTGATGGTATTCAATGGAGAATAAATAATTGAAAAGTAAGAATTCAACGTCAAAAAACTGCAAAAATTGCTATTCTTTTATTATTGCCCATTAACTTTATCGTTCTACACGACAAAATTAATGGGTTTGTGATGATCTAAGTGCACACATCATTTTTTAGTAGTTAATACAGTAGTGGACGAAAATGTTTAATATAAGTGTAATTTAAAATTTCGGTTAATTTTGAAAGTGTTAAAAATGGTTCTTAGAAGATTTTGAATTTCTACTCTTCAGATATGAAATTGTTACCTTTCCAATTGCCACAATTGTGTAATTTCCGAGTATGTTAAGGATTGGAGTTTCGCTTTTAATTGATCCAAAGAAGTCGGTGACATTTCTAACGCACGGCTTATTTGCTCTCGAACAACGCTTGCCACCTGGAACAAGTAGTCAGAATAAAATTTCAAAGCGATTTATGCAAATTGGCATATTTTGTAGGATAAACCAACTATCCTTGTAAATCTATGACGCACCTTTCCGAAATCTTCGGCAGTTGCCCTCATCTCTTTCCAGGTCTTATTTAACAGGACTATGCAAATACAATAGCATTCTTCAAAAGGGTGATCATGAGTGAAAAATAATGGTTGGTAAGTGACGCACTGTTCTGAAGGAGCTTCCCCTTTAAATGGAAATGACTAGGTTCTTGCTTATAATATTGAAAGAATATTAAAAAATTATACCAATCTTTAACAACTCGCACAAGATTCGGACCAATTCCACACTGGCCCTTCCAAAGGGACATTCATGTTCATCAGCTCTACAACTGTTCTCTAACACGAGTTTCGTATAGTTTTCTGCGTGATTTCGGGCAAAGTATATCATACAGTCTAGAGCTAATAATCCCGGAGGAGTTTCTGTGAAATCCAGCGCTGGATTTATATCGTTTTTGAACCCTAATTTTTTGTAATCCCTGGTAAATCCTTGAGCGTTTTTTAAATTACCCGCTCCTTCCCCATCAAAAGCGATTCGGCGCAATTCTTTTATTTTATCATGTCCATCTTGATCCTTTAAAAAGTAATATGAAAAGATAAATGGAAGTTCAATTCGAAAAATTTACTTACCTGGGGGTCCATTTTCGTTAACATTCGTTGCTCCAAGAGTCCTAGCATTAGCGTTTGTAAGACATAGAGCTGATGAGCCATTTCCGCTCCACTAGAAGCTCCAGTTTGAAGGATACTGTTTTGAATCACTGTCCTCACTTGTTTCGATGTCAGAGTTTGAGCTGGAGCAAAAGTGATATTTTGAAAATATTGAGAATTTCTACAACTTTACCTAAAGCACGTCTTTTCATGAGATCCGCTCTTGAAAAGAGTGCGTTAACCAGCGCTACCGCATTCTGTTGGACGACAGACGTACTTTGAAGGTGCGTGATTAATGATGTTATAGGAACTTCACGTTCTACCTAAAATTACAAACTAATGTTAACTTTCGCACTTTGACCTTTCGTTATATAATACTAACTTGACCATAACCTTCAGTACTATTAAGTATAACATTCTCCAATATCGACAAAGCAGCTTGGGTTACTTGGGCTTCTTGAGGAGTTATAACAAGATTGGCAACCCTGGAGATAAAATCTCCATTTAAAACATCCCATGAAACAATACCAGGCTCCATAAGTTCCACAAAGGACAGCAGAGTGTGTGCCAGAATAGTTCCCTTACAATTTCCTTTTTCAATTTGTTTTATTATCAATGTTAGGCCTTGTTTATTTATAAATTCCAATGCAAAGGTCATATCCGCACTTAAAACTGACAACTTAGCCATTGCGGATGCTTTGTCCTCAGGACTTCCGTTGTTCAATTTGTGCAAAATATCTTGGGCAGTCTTTGAAGGTGAATAGTTCAGTCTTAAAACTGATCCATTTTTAATCTCATTTCTGTTCTTTTCAGTAATATAATTGTTGTTGTTACTATCGTTGAACTGTAACGCATATTGATCTGGGTCCATCAAGTTCCAGCCGTTGCACAATTCTTGAATTATGGCCGCAAGGGGCTGTTTTTGATTGAATTCAATTAATTGGGGAACCTGATCGGTCATTTCGACAGCGATTTTCACTATGTACGAATCCTTCATGGCAGGCATTTCAAGCAGGAAACTTTTATCTAAACTTATTGAGATTCTGTTTTCAGATTTGATGTTAAAACGTTTTATTATTTATTAATTAAAGCATTTTTAATAGGAATTGGGCACTCCCCTACAACCCACGTAAACAAAAACAAATGTGACATTTTAAGTGACATGGACATATACCAGTGACAGTTAGTTAATATGTTCAGAAATTTAATCCACGAATATATGCTACCCATATCCAATGTACCAACTGTGCGCTACACTTGCTACATTTCATAAAACATTCACTTTTGCACGTTCTATAATTTCAAAAAAACTCTGTAATTTCTTTTTTCACCGTATTTAGTTTTAATTGTATATAACCGTTATCCATTTTCAAATTCCTACTGAAACAGTGACATCGAATGGCAATCATAGGCAAGATAATTCAAGTGACAGTTCTTAAGGTCCCTAACCTTAATTCTTAAATTATTCCTAAAACTTTATTAGACCAAAATAACAACATTTTTCAAGATATAATCAAAGAGATTGTTAATATCCAGAAATTGTAATAATGTTGCCGACATTAAGGACTATAACTAATGGCTTGGTAAAACTTCAAGTTTAATAACGAGTTATAAACAATACTTATGTAATAACTTGGAAATTTCTTTTTAGAAACGCTCTTTAGGTTTAAGAAGCATTCAGACTACATCTGTTGTACATCATGAGTCATTATTCGTTCATCGAGACACTCCTGAAGATAATCCCGACATTCCCTTTACATTTACTACAGAAAATAAAAAGGTCCTTTTCAATGATGAATTTTAATTGCATATCTAGTTAAAAAGACAAAAAAACACTTTTAGAGGGCTGAAGCGATATTAGCAATTTATCCAGAAGGACATAAAAGGGCAGCTATGATACCATTGCTAGATTTAGCTCAGAGGCAGCATGGATGGCTGCCAATTTCAGCCATGCATCATGTAGCTGAAATCCTGAATTTACCCAGAATGAGGGTATATGAAGTAGCTACTTTTTATACCATGTTCATGAGGTAAGCATTTATTTATTTTAAAACTAAATATTACATGGTGGGCTTTTAGAAAACCTACTGGTAAATATCACATTCAGATCTGCACAACAACTCCTTGCTGGTTAAGGGGTTCAGATGCTATTTTAGATACCATTAAGAAAAACTTGAATCTTGAAGTGGGCGAAACAAGTAAAGACATGCAATTCACTTTGTCAGAAGTTGAATGTTTGGGAGCCTGTGTCAATGCACCAATGGTGTCGATCAACGACGATTACTATGTATATTATACCTTTTTCGTAATATGTACTGAAAATCGCTTATGTTTTAATTGACTTTTTAGGAAGACTTGACTGTGCAAGACACTGAAGAGATTTTAGCTGATTTAAAGGCTGGTAAAAAGCCAAAACCAGGGCCCAGGTATTTGAACTTTTCGTTTTGTTTTTTTACTATTTCAAATGAAAATTTTGTAGAAATGGCAGATTTGCAGCTGAACCCTTAGGAGAACCTACTTCGCTTAAAGGCGAGCCTCCTGCAGCTGGTTTTGGAATCAGGCCCGATTTGTAAATAATTAATATTTGAATGTAATATAATCTGTTAATTTATAAGTGTTTTCGTTAATATTTAGAAAATAAGAGATTCAATTCTAAAAGCAAACTTTTATTGAAAAGCTACTATTATAAATATTTTAAGAAAGAGTTAAAATACTAAAATTAATTGTTCTAAATGCTAATTGCTGAACAATACTTCTCGGAATAAAGACTACTAAATGCAATACAAAGAAAATCATACTTTATGTTCTCTGCAAGACAATTTACTTGACTTGAAAAATTGAAAATTTATTCCCAAAAAATTTCATTTTAAACTACCTCACATTATTTAAATTGTCAACTTTATGAGTTTGAGAATTACTAATACAACACACTACATAATAAAACTGTTGTTATGGGCCTTGTTTGCCAATATAAAATTACAAAAATTGCTTACACTAAAGTTAAATGTACGAATATGATAAATGAAAAGTCGTAATGTCGACTTTAAATTTGTAATTTCAAAGTAGAAGACTTGATTTTTCTTTTTTTTTCGATTATCACTTAGCCTTTATTCTCGACAATCTCCGTTTGTAAAGTTTTGTTTGGTGTAATTCTGGTTCTAAACTGTTCAGGAACGGCGTGCTCAACGTAGTCATCACCTTGCGGTACTACAATATTCATTTCAGATGATTTGGAAGTGATAATTTCGACATCTAACGAATTGTTATTCAAATAAACTTGACAACCATCGGTTTTATCAATAGATATGGTGGGAACTTTGCCCAAAACTTGCATCTGAACCGACTGACAATTAATAAATTCCATGCAGGATACCAAATTATCAAAAACAATGGACGTTTTCTTGCAGGAATCCATTGTAATCGAATTGATTTTCCCTTTCACTTGAACAGAGGAATTTTCGCATTTAAATAAGTAAACGACGTTATTCATTTCCGCATCTTCGACTACCAAATCTGCTCGGTTCTTTTGATATTCGATCAACCATTTCTTCCCTTCTCTAGTGAAAACCGGAGGTTTATCGATTGTAACTGGTTTTACTGCGGAAATCGATTTTTGCGCTACCGGTGGCTTAAAAGGAGCCGGACCTTGTCTCAACGCGGAATTTTTATGGGTTTGCATATCAGCAGTGACTTTTTTCAAGTTTTTTGTAATATCCGAACCTTTGTTGATCTCAGCAAACAAAGCTGAACGGTCCAAACCTAAAAAATACATTATCATAAGAATGCTCAAATATCAACATAATCCAATACAAGCCGTTGTAAAAAAGAAACTTCGTTAGCTGGTTAGAAACACGAAATATTACATGCTCAGTACATAAGTCTTAAGATGTTGAAATTAATATTAACAAAAGTTTTGAAAAATGTAATATAAATACCTGCATCACCTGCGCCGGCCGGTTCAAAATCAATGATTGGAGGTGGTGGTGGACAGCCCGGAGGAGGCGGAGGCGGCACTCCGGTCACTTTAGGGGCTCCTTTACCAGACCACACCAATCCAGTAGTGTGGTACTGTTTTACGAATTGCTGCAAATCTAGGTTTTATAAAAAGAAATTAGTGTCTCCTGCTGAAACTCTATGTTTCTACAAAACAAGGTCAAATAATGTTTTACAAATACGTTAAAATTTGTTATGCAAATTGGCTGAAATATTATTCTCGAGATATACATTTTTATTAGAAAGCAAGAGGAATCAGTAACAAACTGAAACCCATCAATAATCGCGAAAAACAAAGCTGGAAAAGTTGCAAAACTGTGAAAAAAATGTACACAACGTAATAGGAGGTCGTTCACTCATTTGAACATCATTTTTTAGGATTTTCATCTTAATATGTGACTAAATGAACATGTGACTTATAAACTTGTTTTAGAATATCTTACCAGATAAGGTTTGGATCCAGGCTTTTACCCATTCAACGTGAACTTTGTCCTTTTCCTTCCACTCCTTTAAAACTCTATTGGTATAAAATTGGCCAGCATCGTTCATTTCCTTAACAAAAGGCGATGGGGCTGGACTAACTGTTACCCACCCCAAAGCCGATATGCTTTCACTAACGGCTGACAAATGATTGAAAAATTGAGAAGAACGATGCTTCTCCCTGTATGTCTGGATAGCGGTAATTTGGTCACTAGTGGGTTTTAACAGATTCACAATCTCTGACTGATTTGGTTGAGAAGATTCAGCCGCAAGTTGAATATACTGTAGTTGAGCCCGGAAGGCTGCTTGAACCAACTTAGAATGTTCAAACACGTCTCCGCCTATTTTCTGAGAATATTGTAAATAGGCGGCTAAAGGCCCTTGTACAATATCTTTGTACCCCGAAACGCTCATTTTCTACACTTGAACTCGTCCCAGATGCGATTTTATACAATCCACTAAACACTCTTACTCCCTTTTAAGGTACTTGTCTTGAAAAGCTTAGACCGGTGACCTCAATGAGAAGATAACAGCCGAATACAAAATCGAATGATTCAATGTTCCGATGAGTAACACAACAGAAACATGTTTATGAACAACTGACATTTGATGATTGACGTCAACTGACGGCTCGGCAGAGAAAAGTTAGGTTAGATTCCTTACTCATCTACATTTCGAAATCTACGCCCTTTTATAAAAAAATACCCTTAGGACCACAGATTACTACAGATGTTGAAGTCAATGTAAATTTTAGGATCCTGATAGTCTGTCCTTGTCTCGCATCATGTAAAACTACCAAAGGGGGCAGCACAATCAATGTTTTGAAAAATAGGCGGGTTATTTAAATAATGGTCATACTAT
>JABRWK010000041.1:656867-712688 GCA_013372445.1 Hypothenemus hampei
TCATAGCCGGATTTACCCAAATATGATTGTCAAACTTCTCTCTCTAATCGGTGTATGAGTTTTTTTTGAATACAACTGTACGTATTCATACGAGTTGAATGTAAATGTTTAATTGACTGTCCGAGCAGTTCTCGTACAGAATGGGAATTTTGTTAATCTTGGCATCCAGTTAAATCATTAGAATGTTGTGAAACATTTCAAAATAAGCCTTCATCTATTAAAACTTTCTGTAACTTTCCTCTTACAATTAACTTGTGTTGCTTCGGAATATCATTTAAGTAAGGTAGAAGACTCATCAGAAACTGGGCATCAGAATTATCCGGTATTTCTTCAAAACATTTTAACCTTTTCTTTTCAACCTGCAGCTCATGCTGCGTTTCTATATCATCTAATGGTCTTGATTTTTCCAACTTATCTCTTAAAGAATTTTTGAATGTTTTGTTCGAAATTTTTACATGATTCTGTAAAGAAGCTTGACTGGAAACTAGTGCAGCAGGTGAAAGTACAGCGTCAAAACTTGTACTTGGACTTGAATCCCATCTTTCATGAGATTCCATGTCTTCACATATATCTGAAGTATTACTCTTGAATTCCCTTCGCGATATGTTACCGTTCAGAAACATCAACATCTTAAAGTAACGCCATTTGATTTTGGATTCGGTTCCCTCATCTGATTGTTTCGTCAATATTTTCAGTTTTCGTCCAAATGAATCTCTAAGCCCTCTCCATTTTATTTTTAGGTCGTTTTCTAAAAACAAAGTAGTTTTACATTATTTTATAAGTATTGTATAGAATGTTCCATAACTCTCGCCAGTTCTGCTAACCTGAAATCTAGGATGAAGTTCTAAGACAAAAAGTTCTTTGCTATTTTTGCATCTGAAGCAACATTAATTAATTAATTGACCAATCAGGTGTGGGTTTAAATAGATTAAAAATTATAGAAAGGGTAAGACCCCGTGCAATATTCAATAATGTCTTACGGCCACTATCACTTTTAATCTGTTTAACTTTATCAGGCACAAAACCTATATTACTAAAGGCAATGTTAATGAATTTAATGGTATAATCTATGTCCCAATATGCAAATTTGGACAAAATTCAGCGGGACAAAATATATGCCACTATGCCTGAAAGAGTTAAGCGCGCACCTGATTGGTAATTCATTATTAACTAATTAACTTTATATCAGATGCAAAATGATTACGTCTTAGAATTTCATTCTCTATTTTAGGTTAACAGGGCGAGCAAAACTTATAGAACACTGCTTCAAAAATCTATATATTTTTGAAAGATTAGTCTACACCAACTACTACTCCTTAACATAGAGGTCACGCGTATGTCGACTATATTTTCAAAAAACTTAATATTCTAAAATCAAAAATTTCAAACAAATCCTTAACAAGATGAGATATGCATTTGATTCTTTCAATCTGAAAGCCATCAAGTTAGAAAGAAAGTAATTGTAATTTTCGTTAGAAATAGAAAGTTAATGAAACCAAATGTTGAAAAACAACGTTCCATCAGTATGAAATGGTATAATGCTTTTCGCAACTTGTAAAAAAGCAAACTTGCTACGGCAGGAATTGACGATTCACTATTGAACATTTAAGTTCTATATCATGATATCGCAACGGCTTCCAATTAGTAGCACTTGCTACAGATTCTTTGAATGGAATTGGATTGTCTATGCTAGGATAATATACCCCAGATTTAGCTTTTTGTGATTTTGCACTGTTTGAAAAAGTCAAAGAAATGATTAAGGTTGGCTTCTTAATATTAATTAATTAATTAATAGAGGCTCGACAGGAAACTTGATTCATTGAAAAACAATTCATTCTTTCAAGATTTTATAATAAATAAGGTGTCTGGCTGGATTAAGATGATTCATAGAGAAGTTACTTGTACAATAAACGACGGGAGAAAGTAGTCTGATGCAGAAAGTACTAAGCTCTAGAGACGAAAGTACAAAATAAAAGTTTTCGTAAACTAAGTTTCTATTTTAATTAAATAGTTTTCCTAAAATATCAAATTAACAGTGAAAGGCAGCAAAGACCTCCACAACTCAGTAATGTGAACGCATTCGAATATGGAAGGGTGAATTGTACAGCAGAACTAACTTATTCATAGAGACTTTTACAATTATTTGGCCCAAAATATAATAAACTGGAAATAAGCATAAGATCGTACCTGGTATTTTCAGTTCATTGGAGATTTTTCGCCATGAAGCGCCTTGATGGTCACGCGAATTATAAGTGGAATCGCTTTGATCCCATAGACATTTATGTTCCTGTATCAATTTAATAAATTTTTCCACATCCATTGCGTCAATACGTGCATACGTAAACTGTGTCACGACAAAAGAACATTGTGTCCAGGGTTGCCAGATCCAATTCCGTTTCCCTCATTAGATTTTTACTTAAAATTTAGTTGAAATCAATAGGTTCATTTTACCCAATATAAAATAGGGGGTAATACATAAACAAAGGATTGTTGATCTTGAAAGAGGCGAAAGTATTTCCACTCATTTTCCAACATTTTCAAAGTTATCAGGTATACTCTTAGTTAACTCTCTTGAAATTTTCTTAAAAAACATTATTTAGAGTTTTTGAAGTTTTTATTATTTATAGACTTTGAGAATTAAGTTGATTATAAATTATTATTAACGAAAATGTTTTATTCATTTATTGTTTAAACAATATAGTAACAAATTAATTATAATGTATATTTATTTTGCTTTAGGCATTACAATTTATAGTATAAAATTGATTGTTGAGTTGAATCAAATTTTGTAATCGACGTTTTTAATAAAAATTAAAGTTACAAGTTTAATGAATTAATATTGCAAAAATCGTTTTGTCGCTTATTTTTGATTTATGGTAATGAGGAAAAAAATATGTGGGGGTAGGCTCTCGGGTCATTAAAGTATATTTTATTTCTTATTTTTTAATTTTTCACATGTCCAAATATTATTTTTGAAATTATTTCCAAAAAATAACTCCTCGTAAAGAAATTGTCTTCGTTACGATTTCTGAAAAACCTCTAGGTACTCAAAATTTTAGATGGCTTTCCTATAACTCATTGAATTTTTGCAGTAGCCAAATCAGTAGATAAAGATTCCAATCAGTAGATCTACTGAAAAATCAGTAGGTCTGGCAACCTTGATCATGTCGTATATCGCGAATACTCGTGCGTCTATGTTCAACTAAAGGTGGCTACATACTTCATGGTATGAGGCTGTACAGAGACTTCGTAAATGATTTTGTGGTATTTGAGTAACATTATAGATATACAACCACACATACATCGAAATCGTTCATCAACGTTACATATCTTTTTCATGTAACAAAAATTAAAATAAGTGATAAGCGGAGAGGAAAATAATATGAAGCACATATCTAGAAAAATCGTATAATATCGAATATCCCTACTTCTTTGTGTAGACTCTAAAGGTGCGTGCACACTTATTAACACGACACGTGTTAACACGTAGTAACGCGTAGTAACACGAAGTAAATTCTTTTATCTGATGCCTTCTGACGATGCGTATTACTACGTGTTAATACCATAGACTTATAAGAGATAGACCGCGTGAGTTATAGGATGACCTGTAAGTGGCTGTGGGATAGTCATTGAAAAGAGAACGTTGCTATATGGGCCCTCTCTATCCTTTTCTTATCTTTATTTAATTTAAGTTATATTCAAATAAAGGGACGTATGTCAAAAATAAACTAACTGCGCATGCACGGTTGTGCACAAATAGAAAAGGATAGAAAGGGCCCATATAGCAACGCTCTCTTTTCAATGACTATCCCGGATATTTGGCATGTTAGCGTGGTCTATCTCTTATAAGTCTATGGTTAATACGTGTCGTGTTAATAAATGTGCACGCACCTTAGTGTTCTTGTTGAGAGCTATTACAATGTAGCCAAATCATGAGAATTGTCTATTCATACACTTTCATATTAGCTAAGTTCGCGGATGAAATCCTGAACCGGTAAGCGTCATGCTGATTGGTCAAAGGTAGTTCTAGAACGGTTTCGAACTGTTTTTAACCAATCAGTATGGTGCTTATCGGTTCAGGATTTTTCCGCGATCTTAGCTATTATGTATTAAATACGAACGTCAATGCTAAAATGTGGTGGATCGCCACTGTCCATTAACCACATTTAAGCACGAAATTGTTGAGCAAGATCATCAAGTAAATCTGGTAAGGTGTTTTGCAAAATGCATAATGCAAAAAAGAGAAGAGGATAAATTATCTGGAAATTTTTAATGTAACACATATGTTAAACCTCCACTATCCTGAAGTACTATATTTTTAATGTGTAATTCCGTGATAGATTGTGAAATATCCTGTAGTTTGATAGTTTACTTTCTACTAATGTACAATAAATTATAATAACTGATATACAGAATGTCCGAAAATTCCGTTGCCAAACTTTAAAGGGAGAGCTTTTGACTAAAATTATGAAAAATAGTTTGTGTAAACAAATTTTTTTTTATCCTGAATTAATCTTTATTATTGTTTTCTTATGAGCCGGCTACATGCTCAAGTTTGCTTGATCAAGTAAAACTGTACAAAACCTGAGTTTTCGATTTGCGCTGTATACAATTCTCCTAGCTATACTCTGACTTAAGTTTACTTGCACAAACCGATTTGCACAAGTAAACCTTCAAGTAGAGTTGAACGTGTTATAATTCTATACGAGGAAGATTCACCTTCCACAGAACTGCAGACCAAAACAGTACAGAACAGAACTATAAATCAAAATGTGGTTATAACTTTTTATTTAACTACAATAATAGGTTCTTAGTGTTATGCTTAAAGTTTTGCAAAATATCACTTAGCTTAACACCCTCATTCACAAGATTTGTTGGATTCTGAAGAGAAAATTCCGGCTTTTGTTTGAACCTTCCTCAAATATTTTTTCAAAAATCTCTGTGTAGGGTAATATACGGGTGTCAACGGAATCACTTTTCGGCTGCCATTTTTATAATTTTACAGATATATTAATGAAATTTGGTGTAAATGCCAATTAATGGTCTACTAAGCATATTTGTGCAACTTTTGGCTCACCGACAATACCTACATGAAACTTTTGATTTTTAAATAGGACATCCTACAATTGCTATGTTAATCATATCCTGTCATCCTCTAGTATTGATCAAAGTTCGGAAAAAGAGTTTTTTTTATAATAACTTGAAAAATTCAAATGGACATATGCCACTTTCATAACTGTATAAAATTACGCTTTTTAAGACGAATCCAACGAGGTATTATTTGTCGAATTTTGATTACAAATTATTCTACAAAAAATAAAATTGAGATAATTAATTCATTAATTGCAATGCAAATACCCCACTTTTTTGAAAGAGAAATTTTTCCGAACTTTGATCGATACAGGATATGATTAACATAGCAATTATATTTTTTTAACTTCATTCTGAATCGGAAGAATCATTTTTGGGCAATAGTTGCTCTATTAATCAATTTCAAAAATTTAATAAAAAACATTGAAAATCAACAAAAAGAAAAAAAACGCAATCAGTCATATTAAACATGACCTGCAGATTCCAAATATGCAAAAATATATAGGGTGTTCTATTTAAAAATCAAAAGTTTCATGTATTTCCGGTGAAACTGGAAGTTGCACAAATGTGCTTAGTAGGTGATTAGTTGGCATTTATAAGACACACCAAATTTCACTAAAATATCTGTAAAATTAAAAAAATGGCAGTCTGAAAGTGATTCCGTTGACACCCGGTATAAACATGTACCATCAAACGGTATTCATTTATACGAAAGTAAGTAAAATCTTCCTTTTCCTACTTCTGGTACTAGTAAGAATCAGAAATTGCAGATAAAAATAAGTTGCTCTACCCTGAAAGCTCTTGTCCAATCCAATCAATTATGTGGTTGCACCGAAACATAATAAGGTCATTACAATTTAACACCTTTTCTTAATAATAATGTGAATCAGTTTCATGTTGTTCCCGATGCCACCTAAACATCTGAAAGTAGTACAATAAAATGGCAAGAGGTAAAGGCATCTCAGTTACCCGTAGAATAATGTGAAACAAACCGGGATATCGTGCCATCCGCAACATCAACATGGTTGTCACAGGAATTATCTAACTATCGCCGCATCAACCTGTCGGTGCAATGGATTAAAGAATGTTCCTTAACGTTCGCGTATCTATAAATAATTATTTACAGACTCTAGGTGAGCATTAAAAGGTTATCTCGTCTTGGTACGATGAAAGATTGTACTATTTTGCCGCAATTATTTAAAATATTTACTATATTTCCTGTTTAAGCAAGCGAATAAAAATGTTCGAATAAAAAAATTCGTCTGTTACCCCAGTAACTCAAACAATCAAAAACAAAACTACCTAGCAATATTTTGACAAAATTATCAATTTTTTAACAAAAAATTTACGAAAATTGCGAGTAATGTTTTAAGAAAAGGCAACACAAACATGGCCCTTCTGCGAACAATTTTTGGCGGAAGCCTAATTAGGCGCGTACCGAAAATATTCACTCGAACTCTTGCAGAGAAGGCATCCGGAACGTCACCACCTCTGGGAGCAGGATGCCCTCCCCTAGACTCAGCAGAACACCCATGTAAATTTAATCGCATGAAGGGCTTGGTTCTGGGAATGTACACCAATCCAGACGATCAGTTTGATCCAGGCAAACTTACACCTGCTGGAGAAAGATACAATGCCATGGTATGTGGAAGGTTGTATGAATTGATACAATATGCTGGCAAACCTCCTAGCAAAGGAGAGGTACGAGTATATTTTAATTTGGACGAAGAATTTAGTTCGGTGGTAGTAGTCGGTCTTGGGAGAGAATGCCAGGGTTATGATGTCTTTGAACAAATGGATGAAGGTAATTTTACTTGAGTTTTCAACCAAGGAGTTTAATATCACGGTTATATCTAGGTAAAGAAGCTATTCGAATCGCAGCAGCTCAAGGGGCTAAAGCTCTACAAAAAATGAACGCTATGAAAGTTTACGTGGAAAGTTTCGGACATGCGGAATCAGCCGCTGAAGGCTCCGCTCTCGGAGTGTGGTTATATCAAGAAAAAAAATGAAAAAATACCAAATCCTTATTCCCCAACTGGAGTTATACGACGATTGTGATTGGACCGGTTGGCAAATTGGTTTGCAAAAAGCAGCCGCCCAAAATCTAGCGAGACAACTCATGGACACGCCCGCCAATTTAATGACACCCACTTCGTTTGCACAAAATGCTGTTGAGGTTTCTATTTAAAAAAAAACAAAGTTCTATTTGACTCAAATTGAATGAATTTTAGGTTTTGTGTAAGTCTGGAGTGAACGTGGAAGTAAAAGTACGAGGTTGGGCGGAAACTCAAAAAATGACCGCTTTTTTGGCCGTCGCGCAAGGATCCTGCGAACCGCCTATTTTCCTCGAATTGAGTTATTATGGCGCATCCAGAGATGAGCGTCCTGTAGTGCTAGTTGGAAAGGGCATTACATATAACAGTGGTGGACTGTGCTTGAAGCCTTGTAATAAACAAAGGTATATGAGAGGAGACATGGGCGGAGCCGCGTGCGTTGTAGCTGCTTGCAGGGCTGTAGCCGGATTACAGCTCCCAATAAACATTAGAGCTTTAGTAAGGACATTTTTAATTGAAACTTGCAGTTTTTTAATTAAAATTGTTTAGGTACCTCTTTGTGAAAATATGCCCGGCTGTGCCGCAATGCGACCTGGAGATATAGTAAAAGCCATGAATGGAAAAAGTATTAAAATCGAATCCACCGATACAGCAGGCAGACTTTGTTTGGCCGATGCTTTAGTCTACGCTCAAAACTTTTGGCCAAGGTGGTTCCCATCATTAACCAAATGTTGCATTTCAATATTGATTTTTTAGATTTATTGTGGACGTGGGCACGATGACTAATGACATGAAACACTCTCTTGGGGGGCTGCTAGTGGAGTATTTTCCAATTCAGAAGCTCTTTGGGAGTATATGCTTGCTGCCTCCATGCATACAGGTGATCGGGTCTGGAGATTCCCGTTGTGGGAACATTTTACCAAATTGGTGTCCCACCATCATAATGTGGACGTTAAGACATATGGAAGGGGCGGCAGACCAAGGTAGTACTTGAATTAGAGAAGTTTGCTTTTCGTTTTATGGATATTTTAGATGTGGTGAGGCCTGTAAAGTAGCCGCATTCCTAAACGAATTTGTCCCTTGTGGTGATTGGCTTCACATGGACACTTATGGAGTAATGAGAACAGATGGTAAGGACTATCCATATTTGAGAGAAGGCATGTCAGGACGCCCTACCAGAACTTTGGTTGAATTTTTGTCCCAGCTCGTATGCCATCGAGAATGAGAATTCATTTCGTATCTACTTTTGTTGTCTTATGCTACGTGGTCTACTGATTGTGATAGAACTGTCTATTGTAGTAATTAAATTGCCTGTATTCTAACTTTTGTTTTTTTACTATACAGAATGATCTATAAGAAATAAGCCATACGTTAATTGAAAATTGTTTCCGTAAAAATAAACCGATTTAACTAAATTTGCCTGATTGTGAGTCAAAAGTTGACACTACCTGAAATACATATAATCGTTTTTATGAAAAATCGTTGCTTCTGGCAACGTCAATAAGGTATGCTTCTTTTAATCAATTTTTTATCATTAATGCGAAAACGCAAGTAATTTCAATTATTTTTTTCACTTTAAAAAAATAGGTTTATGAATATGATGGCTAATATGTACATATATGATACTTCTCTGGTATGCTGAATCCAAATCCGGCTGCAGAATTGTTCTATCGCATCAGAATTTTTGAGATATTCAAACTTAAATATTCAAAAAATACCATTTTGAAAAACAATACAATTTTAAAAGCTTATATCTGATGAACACAATTTTTTTTAATAACTTTTGATGACTATATTGTATAGTGCCATTCTTTACCTTTAAAATGCATTGTCGGTTTTTATTACACGTTTTTTTCCCTGAAATATTCAAGTTTAAAATTGTGCGAAAAAAACCTATACCGAGGTGCTTTCCATAAGCCACCTAATCAACCATACCTGCAGTGTTGCCACCTTGAGGAATATATCTCAATTTGAAGGATTTTTGATGTTCTTTTAGGATAAAGGGATATTCACCTAATTTCAACGGATTTTTTAAAATCTGTATCACAAAAAATAAAGTAAAGTAAGGTATCGCAAGGCGAAACACTCTTTAAACTGAAATAATTACTACTCTTATTTTTATTCTTCCTCGTAACCGTCTTTGTTGAACGACTGTCTGCGCCATCCTTAACTCTCTTTCAACCGTTTTCGCGCAGCGATACTGCGTCGTCGTTAACGGTCATTTAATTAATTTATCGAGCAGTGAGTGTATTTTAATTTGTGTGTTTTATATATATTTTTGTTATTATTTTGTAACTATTTAAAGTTTAAATTTGACAGGATTTTTAATGAAAATATGGAACATTTTACGCCTGCGCTTGGGACAAATTGTTATAGCGAGGTGGTAACACTGCATACTTGTCAAAAAGTGACATTTGCCATATATCTGACAGAAGTTAGAAAAAATATAAATATTATACATATAATACGTATTTATAATTTGTTATAAGCACATGATACAATAAATAATAATTTATAAGCATTATATTGAATTTCTTTATGTTCATGGGTATTGTGGTCCTTAAAAGGACCGTTGTCTTTTTTCTTTTAGATTAATTTACAAAAAAAATTAAAACGGCTACATGACGTTTCTTATCTGAAATAAAAGGACATACTGGGCGAGTTCGGCATTGACATCTTGGAGCCTCCGCGATGTATTCTACTTGTCGCTCACGTGATCACAAATCATATAAGACGTCGCAAATCACGTGAGCGACAAGGAGAATACATCGCGGAGGCTCCAAGATATCAATGCCGAACTCGCCCACTGTAATGATATGATGAAATATTGCTGCAACAAAAGAAAAACCATCCTGCTCCTCACTAATTGTACTCTACTAATTGTCTGCAAAAAAGATACTTTGTGAAATTAGCTTGAAATAATCGATAGATATCAAAGAAAATGTGATTTGTTTGTTTAACTTTGTCCCCTGTATTTCAATTAATATTAACTTTTGACTAGGAGGCCGGTTTAGTTAAATCGGTTTATTTTTACGCAAATAATCTTCAATTAACGAATGACCAACGCGCTATGAATCACCCTATATACCTAATAAAAAAAAATTAATTAAA
The DNA here is from genome assembly GCA_013372445.1 of Hypothenemus hampei. Lineage (NCBI taxonomy): Eukaryota > Metazoa > Arthropoda > Insecta > Coleoptera > Curculionidae > Hypothenemus > Hypothenemus hampei. The sequence continues at coordinate 667,124 of JABRWK010000041.1, forward strand.
AGTGAACATCTCCGTGAGGATAGGCAACTAAGGATAACAACATATCCAAGTAAGGTTGTCACTTTACTGTCATTACGAAACACATGACGAAAACAGAGGACGTAATTAACCTAACTTTTGCACGGTTGAAATCACTACATATTTTTACGCTTTCTCTCGAAAATAGTCTCTTTTGTATGTCGAAACGAGCAACAGCCCAATGGGGCACTTAAAAACTTTGATATTTTACACCGTTTTCCTAACGTCCTCATTGGATTTCATCGAATGTGCATCTTTGAACGTGTCTGGGAGGTATGAAAAATTCCTTGGCGATGAGGGGCTATACAAAAGTACAGACGACGTGGAAATTCTGACGATCGATAATTTTAAAAATGCTACTACAAATAGTGATAGAGCTTGGCTCGTGGAATTCTACAACAGTTGGTGTGGATTTTGTCGAAGATTTGCTCCTTCCTGGAAGGAGTTCGCTTCTAACATAAGTGGATGGCAAGATTTGGTTGTAGTTGCCGCTGTAGACTGCTCGAATGGAAAGAATTATGCTTTGTGCAGAGACTATGAGATTATGGCTTATCCTACATTGAAATATTTCCATGAGGGTTTTGACGGAAATAATTATGGATTGACACTGAATAAAGGAGGTACAGCTGAAGATCATAAAGAACACTTGATTAAACAGATTATAAAGGAACAGCACGAGAATCGTGGCAAGCAATTTCCAGATTTACAACCATTTACTGGCAGTAGTATTCCAGAATTATTCAACTCTGCTCCATCTGAAGTGAAATATGCTGTTCTATTAGTGCAGGAGTTTGGATCTTTACTGGGACCGAGTTTGATGCTTCATTTACATAAAGAACACCAACTAATCACGAAATATACCTACTCTAATAACACTGAGTTAGTGTCCAATTTTCCAACAGGAGTATTACCCAATCTTTTTGTAATAAATCGTGATACTAACAAAGTGAATAGAATAATGGCACGCTCTCAAACAGATAAAGACATTATTGAAGCTCTCAAAGAATATTTTCTACAAAAAGGCATTAGTTTCACAACTCAAGTGCATGTTAGTAAATCCGCTGTGGTCAATGAAAAGAAACAGGTGGACGATCTGTTAAGAATAGCAAGAAATATGGCAGATACAGTGTTTCAGATGGATCTTGAAAGCGTTTTGAGGTAGGTAGTGGATATGAAGAAACGAAATTGTTTAATTTTTATTCTTTTTAGATATTCTCTTAAAAGAGAAGTAGGAAGTTCTAAAGAAATAACTGGTGAAAAGTTGCAGGCTTTAAGGAAATATCTTCAAGTGTTGGAAAAATATTTCCCATTCGGTGCAAATGGAAAAGCATTATTAAGACAATTGAGTCAATTAGCTGAAAGTTCTGATTTGGTGGAAGGGGCTAGAATAGCTAAACTAATGCAAGAAGCTGAAAAAGAGACTTCCCAAGTGTTTTCTACACCACCAAAATGGCTCGGTAAGTTGTCCTTTTGCATTTAGAAATTAGATATAACTTGCAACCTCTCCTTATAGGATGCGAAGGCAGCTCTGGCCAATACAGACGTTATCCTTGCGGCCTCTGGAAATTATTTCATTATTTAACAGTCAACGTAGCGGATGTAGAAAAGCCCCATAGGGAAACTAACCCTCGTTTAGCTCTGGAAGCTATGCACGGCTACATAAAACATTTTTTCGGATGCGCAGATTGCAGTCAACACTTCCAAGACATGGCGGCCAGACGTCAATTAGATCAAGTAACATCATCCGATGACGCCATTTTGTGGTTGTGGGAAGCGCACAATGAAGTAAACAAAAGATTGTCAGGAGATGACACCGAGGATCCGGAGTTTCCAAAAATTCAATTTCCCAGTGAGAAACAATGTCCACAATGTATAAAATCTGACGAATGGGACAACAACGAAGTTCTAAAATACTTGAAGCAGATCTACAGTAGCGTGAATGTCCGTTATTTGGGGGCGGACACCAAAGTTATTTACTTGGGACTCGATGGTAGCTCAAACAGTTCGGGTGGGTTTCTAAACTTAGACGGTAGTCTTTATGTAATAGTGTACATAGCGATTTTCGTTTTAATTTTTTTAATAATGAATATGTTTCTGAAGCGGGGCTATCGGCGAAAGATGTACAAGTACAAGCACGATCTCCTGGGCAAAGTTTAAACGGCAAAATGGACCACCTCTCCAATGGGGCCAGGGCAAAAGATAAGGCAATTTTTCTAAACTTTTACTTCTTTTTAATCTATGTCTTGTTTATTTACTAATTACGAAACAAGTTCAGTCTTGATTTGGTGAAGATTTAACTAACTTTTAGTCTTACTGTGCTTTGTTATTACTAATTTTTAACTGGGATTGTCTCTCTAACAAATTTAATACTGCTAGTCTCACAGGTGGCGATATTTACCTTTAATTCATTCCAAAAAATAGTTTTTGCCTATATCTTTTGCTTAATTTACGTCTTTATATGTTGATAATTGGACTTGTTATTGCTACTATGTTTTCAAAGAATATATTGTAAATATTTTGGTACAATTGTGTATAAATTGAGACTGTAATTTGTATTTATGACAATATTTATTATGTTTAAACTTTATATTAAGAAGGAATGTATTATTAAAAGTAATATTTTATGAATCCATTATTTTAAACAATCATTTCATTTAAATTATACGAATACACATTCCATTAGTTTGACGGGAAAACAATGTCGGTTTCTCCATTATTCAAATTTAATACTGGGATTTTATCTATTTATGCAAATTTTTTTGAATTTAAACTTTATTGCAGTACAGCTCGTAATACTTATCCAAAACGTTGGGCTAGGATGTTGAAGTAGTACAATAAGTTAAAACTCAATGAATTTTTGGAAAAGGAAACGCGTCCATGATAATAATAAATTCAAGTTCTCAGTTTAGAGAACATGCATATTGATTGAACGCGAACAAAAGTTATTCGTAAAACATTCAGTTCTGCGACTCTACAAAGTTTTGATTAAAATAATAGAATTAATACTGAAATTCCAAATGTACTGCGAACGCATTCATATCAACCTAAATAAAAGGAATTTTTTGCTTTTATTCGCGAAAACGTGTAAACGTGGTTTAAAACGTAATTTTTATATTCACAGCAGTTAACATCGCTGCGATTGCAAATGTTTTACGATAGTTTTTAACGACCTTCATTTTATCCGATTCGTACGATGGATACCACGTAATCCATGATGATCAGTGGTCGTTTATTTTAAAATAGATTTGATAACTCGTCGGTCAAAGTATGTGCTCAAATGCAAGGTTTATAATCAAAAACCGACATGATTTTCCTACTGGCTTAATACAATAACAAAAATTAATCAACTACTTTGCTTAAAAAATGTAATAGTATGACTAGAATAAAGAGTGGCACACGAGTGAGGGCAATCCTTATTGTATGTGCGTCAACAATGAAGAAACACATCAACGAGGCAAGCTGTACAAAAAGATCTTTTCGCATGCCAAGAAGCTAACGTAAATAAAAAGCTCTTCCTTTCATTGCAACTGATTTACCATATGCTGCATCAGTTTCAATTGTGCGAAGAGCGTCAGTTCCTAGGCAGCACTCTTTACTGACTAAAAAAGAAAAAGAATATAAGAATAAGAATATAGAGAATATATGGAATTCTGATGAAAAAATCATGATGATGACAATGATGCTACCTGTTTATGATCTCCTATATTTCTTTGGTTCTTTCCGATTACCTGGAACGTGTGGCATGAACAAACATTTATTAGTGCCTATAAAAATGTTACCTTAGTAATATTCACTCCAGTCATAGTCTCAATCAAAGCGGGCACTCTATTGACAATTTCTAACACTTCCCCGGTTAATTTGGCGGCTCCAACTTCACCATTGCCTGAGCAAACCATGGTGATTTTCTTGGCTTGCGAAAGGGGTGCGGCAATTTCAGCGGCCATCTAAAATCATAACAAAATTCAATATTTTTCATTGAATACTCATTGAATTGGATCTCATACCTTTGGTAAGACGTCTAAAAACATGTCGATCATGGCGGCTTCCTTATATTCTTTCCAGGCTTCCGCTTTATCGGCCATTTGTTCAGCCTCCGCTTGAGCTTTCGCTTCAATAGCAAATGCATCAGCTTCTCCTTTAAGTCTCAAAGCCTCAGCTTCGGCTTCTGCTTCTAGCAGAATCTTTTTTCTGGTAGCTTCAGCCAATTTCTCTAGACGGTACTTTTCAGCTTCGGCAGGACCTCTCACTGTAGCTGCTAACTCTCGCTCACGTCTGGAGATTTCCTGTTCCTGCACTGCAATCTGTTGAGTCCTCTCAACTACCATAATTTGCATTTCTTCCTCTTTAATTTTTCGTTTCGTTTTTGCAGCTTGTAGCTCATAAGCCATCTCGGCTTCAGCATTTTTCGTTTGTACCTCCATATCGTAAGCTGCCTTTTTTAATTCAAAATCGCGACGCGCCTTGGCTATTTCCGTATCGTTTAAAAATACAGAGGCCATTCTTTGTTCTTCCGCTATAGCTTCTTTGATCGCAGCATCGGCTCGGGCTATCGCTTCACCAATTCGAGCATCTCGTTTTACTTCAGCTGTTCGTGCCATTCCTAGGCTTTTTAGATAACCCTGAAGATGAAAAAAATATTAATAGCTTACCAGAACCAGTTAGCTTAGAATAAGTGCAAAGTGCCACTTTCGGCACTGCTAATGTGAATAACACATAGCACAACAGAGCCACGTACCTTGGCGCCCTTAAGAAATTCCAAAAAATTGAAATATTAATATGGAATGCCAAAAATGAGTAAAAAATTAGTGATATAACTAACCTCTTCATCTCGAATGTCTTTTATTGTGTATGAAACAACGGTAATGCCCATATTTACTAAGTCGGATGAGGCCACCTCAAATACTTGTTTGCTAAACTTTTTCCTATCTTTGTAAATTTCTTCTACAGTCATTGAACCCATCATTGCTCTTTGGTGTCCTTCCAAGGTAACCAAGGCAATGTGCTCAATTTCATGCTCGGATTTTCCAAGGAATTGTTCACAAGCAGCCAAAAGCATTTCCTCGTTTTGTCCCTGAATCTTAACCTACAAAACAAGTTACATCAAAACGTTGCACTGCTATTACACGAATCTAATCACTTGTGCAATTCCTGTTACGCTTATTGGTACTCCTTGACTTGTGTACACGGTAGGACTATCAACAATGAGGGTCATAGTGTTTAAGGATATTCTATAAGCAAGACAATGTGAAATGAGATTAATGCTAATGAGATTGAAGCTTCAATACCTTTGAATTCTTTGCACGCCAGGCCATATAAATGCTCGTCCTCCAGGCACCAAATGAGGCTTGCTGTAGCAACATCCTAATAATTGATTTTTGAGTGAAATTATATAAAAAAATTGAGATAGTTTATTGAAGTTTACCTGAAATCACTAAGGCTTCATTTGGTCCACAAGTCACAAATCCCCAAGTCATTTTCTATGTTACAGCGCAATTTAAATAATATTCAAGGAATTGTAGTATTTACTTTATAGAAATAAATCAATATAACTTTAGAGGAAAATATTAAGACAACTCCTTTAGACAACAACTTAATGTCAACTACCTGAAGCTAGTCACTGATAAATGACCAGGGGTGGAGAACCCTTATTTGGATTGTTTTTCTATTTGATGAGGTTCGTGTCTCTTACACCGTGGCGCTGATTGTTGTTTTGTATCTGTATACACAATAGCTATTTTTAAGTTCGCGGATGAAATCCAGAACTAGTAAGCGCCATGCTAATTCACGGNTGCGCAACATCCTATCTTAAGATTAATATATCGTGATGCTAATTGGTCAAAAGTAGTTCGCGAACAGTTCTGAACTGTTTTTGACCAATCAGCAAGGCGCTTACTGGTTCAGGATTTATCCGCGAACTTAGCTAATGACAGTTAAAACGTTCCCCCTCTGATTCTGGATTCCCAGTACGAAGTCAAAATATGAAAATTGCAAGTTTTTAGGTTAAGTGTTATCGAATTTCGTTTTATGCTCAGTACGGTTTTCTAGCAAATTGTAAACTATTTTGTAAAAACAATAAAATTAATTTTGCTTGGAGTTAAACCTAGTTAAATGTTCTGTAAACGTATTCTAATAAGATTATAATCAATCAGGGAGATTAGATTAAAGCAACAAACAAATTTAAATAACCCGAATTATTTGTTTTGATAGTAGAGGGGTTAGACTATGCACAATTTTTGCACATATTTGGGACTACATCATCTGCGCGACTTTTAAGGAATTCGAATATCCTTATGTAGTTGTGATGTCGCACACTCACAACAGCTACAGTAATAATTATTTCCTTAAAATTATTTTTAAATCCTATGGATCAGTCAACGTACTGGTCGGTCTCGTTGTCTCTTTGTAATTCCAATATTAGCCTGTCCTCGACCGATTTATACGATTGCTTTTCTCCATCAATGTTTTCATAATAAAAATTATTAATGTTCGATTATATAAATGCGTTGTGATAGTCCTCTTAAACAACAAAAAGAACGAGGAGGAGGGAGGAGGAACAAGTTTGGGAATAATAAGGAGAGGGGACAGCATATACATACAATATGTATAATTTAGGTTTGTTTAACAAATAAAAGGTTAGATTTATTATCCGATGTGAAAGTGTTTGTGATTTGTCATATCAATTTATTCCTTCTCAAATTATTCTTATCCGCAGCTTATGTAGTTAAATTCGCACAGACCGTGTCCTGGGGCTTAAAATGCTGTATATTACTTGCAGTCCTCTTGAATTTCTAGCTGTCAAAATCCAGAAAATATGTGTAGGATAGAGAAATATTTGGCTTTTCCAAGGTATGTCATTACAACGTCTATTTGAGAATGTGTATAGTGACTTTTTGGTTAGTTTATTGAATTTTCGGTAATTGAAACAGAATTACGTTTCTTTACAAGAAAACGTTCTTATATAAGGTCTGCCATCTAAAACTCTGCAAGCTTGTTTATTCTTTAATTCTTTAAATACAATCTTAATTAACACGTTAAAGTGACGGTCTTCTTAAACTTTTTAAAAAAGAATAATGGTTGTTCGAAAAATATATTTCCAAATAATATTTAAAAGAACAATCTGAGTTAATTATTTTTTCAGTTCACCACATAAAGTAAATATTGCTTCATAATTTGATGCCGACTTTCCTCTTTAATTTGTGTCATTACCAGTGTGCTGTATTTTGACGCTTTTTCGAGAAAAACTTATTATCAGATTCTATTGACTTTCTTTATAATTTTTAATAAATTTCGTTTATTCTTTTATTAAGTTCCATTTATTTTGTAACATTTTAATGTAATGTTTCATTCAGTACCTTCGAAACCACGTAAAACTAAAAATAACAATGTAAACAAATAAATATAGTAACAAATTCTTATATGTACTTAACAATATAAAACGATTTAAAACAAAATATTGAACATATATACAGGGTGTCTTATTTTTCGCCGCAGCCGTAAAAAACCATGGTGTGAGGAAAAATTCAACACCCTGAGGACACTGTGGAGTCTTTCCTGGTCATTTTATGGATCCCGATTTGCCAGTCCATTGGTTTCCTACTAATTTTTAGTCAAATAATTTCTCGCACGATTAGCTTTATGGAGCGGGGCATCATCGACATGAAACCAAATTTTTTTTTTCGTTCTTCGAGTGGAATTTTTTCCAAGTAATTTGATAGCACATTTTGTTCCAACGAGTTATTATTATTATTCTATTCCCAAAGAAATAAAAGATTAAACGAAATTTATTAAAAATTATAATGTCAACAGAATCTGACGATCAGTTCTTCTCGAAAAGACGTCAAAATCAAACATATTGGTAATGACACAAATTAAAAAAGATGAAAGTCGGCGTCAAACTATGAAGCAATATTTACTATATGTGGTAAAGTAAAAAAATATTTAACTCATATTGTTTGTTAAATGTTATCATCTGGAAATTTTTTTTTGAACACCCACGATACTTTTTTAAAAGGTTTAACAAGACCGTCAATTAGAGATGTCATTTAAAAAGTTAAAGAAAATACGGGCATGAAGAGTTTTAGATGCCGGACCCTCTATGTTGGGATACTACGTAAAACAGTTTACGCAGTATCCTAGCAACCGAATTTTGATTGTCAACGATATATAGTAGCTTTTGAATATTTTTGTTGCCTTTCGATTGTCTTGTTTAATTGAGAAATCTCATTGTCCCTTTTATAAGAATGTTTTAATATTTCGAATATATTTTAAATATATAATTATAAAAAGCTGCTTTGTCCGTATGTCTAAAAATTATCCCTCTTTACACCTGCGTAAACATATCTATACAAGAACAACAATTCATTTTAACTGAATTCTTAAAATGCGTTTAAATAAAATATTTGTTAACATTATTTATCGTTAATATTCATACAGCTCTGAAAAATTAAATCAAATAACAATAAGTTTAAATATTGGCGGGAAAAGCGCTCAGTGACCGGATGACCAAATATACATTTGGTTTAGTGTTTATCACTAAACTTGGCTGTCTATATTGTCTATGCTAATATATGCAATTGACTTCCATGTTGATAAACATTCAGTGTGAACAACAGAGAAGAACAATTAATAATTTAAAAATGGTGGGCTTTTGAAAATTAAGATTTCGTTACTTTGAACTTTAATATTATCGCACATAGATTTCTAATCAATAACAAAAGTATCAACAATAATAATGAAAAACTAAGAAGTAAATATTAAACACTCCCTCAATATATATGTATAAAAAAATTAGATTTGTTAATAAGCTTAATCGGTAGAAACAGTTTAATAAATCTTTAGTTAGATTTTATATAAAAATAAATATCAATATATAATTATAAACAGTTAATACCAATAACAGGATGCTTTCACTTGAGGGTTACCCTACAAACGTCGAGTCCCATATGAGTTTTAAAATCTTTCTAGCACTGCAAACTCATAGTTATGGCCTTTTTCAATAGAGTTTCCTCATCATCTTCTTCAGGTGAACTGGTTGAAGCCTGTAAACTCAACCTCAGAGCCTCTTGAAGAGCCCTAAAAAAAAGGCATTGTCAATACTTAATATGAAAAAATGCGACAACACACGTGTCATCTGAATCTGGACTGTTCTCCGTTTGTTGGCTATCCTGTAAACTTAAACTTAAAGCCGCCTGAATATCTGGATCGTTTTCACTGGAGGCTGATGTTTGTGTATTTAAATTTCTAGGATTACTATTTGGAGACGATAAGATAATGGGATTGCTTCTCAGTATTTCATCGGCGGTGCATTCGGGCAATTCGCCGAAAACTATGAAAATTGAATATCTAATAACACATCAAGTAAATGAATAACCTCTTAAATAAGATGAACAGAGGCTTACCCTTCGTTTTTTAATTGAGCGAGAAACAAAGCCAAATAAGTGTCAGATATTAATTGTGGCCTAGTCAGCAATGAATTCAAATTGAACCATTGTGCTCCAAGTTTTCTTATAGTAAACCAGTGATCTTTATAATTGCAAATAAACGCTTGCATATTACTAGGATCGTCCAATGCTGCTCGGGCTCTTGTATCCGTACTGCAATAAGGCACCAATTCCAGACCCCATACTTGTAAAGCGCTACTGATCACTTGAACGGAAAAGTAGCCACTGTCATCCATGTTGCTGGATGGTTGCTGAAGGAATTTACGATAATCCTCGGTGTCAATACCGCCTTCGGCCATTTGTGCTCTTTCTTCTTCATCCAGACGATTAGCCAGAGTCCCTAAGTCAACTGCAGTAAAATAGGGTCCTTGTAAAAGGGAATTGAGGCAGTGTTGGGCGCATAGAGAGCCGTCTTGCTGGAAACTGTCTTGTTGTAAAGAAGGAAACTAAAACTGGAAACTTACCTTTTCATGGAAAATTGAATCCATTTCTGTCCTTTTCGTGGGACGTTTTCACGCAAAACTAAATGGAGAAGAAAAACTGAAAGCTAATTTAAGTAAGCGAAATCTATTGAAACGAGCCAATTACATTTCTGCACAGTTTTTCTAGTTATTAATTGTTGTCTTTAAGATAAGAAAATAAACAAGAAGACACCATTAAAAAAAAGCATTTTTTGTTGACATTTTTGACATATGTCAAACATATGTCTACCACCTCTACTTTAATCAAGGATACATTTTGACCAATTAAAATTCAAGAGGTATAATAGAAAATTGCACTATTGTCGGATGTTACAATTTACACGTATATTCAGGAGAAACTCTTCGTTTTTATTAAAACTTTTCTAGATTTAAGCATTATTTTATAAAAACTATGATTTTAAATTAAATATTTTACAAATTGAAAATACATTTAAAACTGTTTGTACTATTTGTTACGGAAACTAGACAACATTGTAAAAATAAATAAACATATGAAATGATCGTGAGAGAGAGCCCCGGATGACGGTTGACAAAAGACATTCAACATGGCGGCATGTCGTCAGTGCTGTGCTGTGTCGTGGTGAGTTGAAATTTTCTCATTTTTTCCAATCTTTCCATCTATTCAGCCTCAAAAAGTACGTAACATCATATTATTAAGCCGCCTTAATATGTTTCGCCCAAAATTAACGAATCAAAATCCAAAAGAAGATGTAAAAAATGATTAAAACGCAATGAGGGTACGAAGAACCGTATCCATTTATCCCCCTATTGTGTCCAGAAGATATCTCAAGGGACGACCTACAAAAGAACTTTTTTTTTCATTGCAGTACACAAGTCTGCAATGTTTACGGATTTGGGATTAAGGCTACTATTATGGGGAAGTTATGTAGCATCTTATTTATTCTGGCAGAAAAAATCAATAATTCCACTCGTTATCCCAAAATGCCTCTCTAACCCTTTGATACGGATGTCGATAAAACAGACTTAAAATGTAATGCTGTGCCTATTCAATTTTCTTGTTTGTCTATTTTAATGAGGATATTCAGCGGTTTTGGGGTCTGATAAGGGCAATTACATTTAACAGGCGTGCTAATGTCACTCTTAACCTAACATTTATACTAATGAACGTTCATTTCTCTGTTTTTTTCAGCTTGTGTAACTAGAAAACCTCAAAATTTAGTGTAGAAAATTCAAAATATTTTAGTGTTCTGATAACTAACTGTGTAACGACTGGCCTTAATGGACATTAAAAAGTACCTCTCAGCAGCACACAATACGCACCCAGCACGCATTGAAGACATCTGAGGATTCCCAATTTATTTTTCTCTTGTTTATACGCAACAACAAACCCCAAATTGAACTCCTGAAGAAAATTATTTTTTCCAAGTGTATTTCTTGTGCGAAACAAACGTTACTTTCTGTTTTAAGTTAACTCTATAGAAATTTCCTTAAATTATGTTTTTGTAAGAAAGGAATAAAATACGGCATTGTGGACGTACGGTGGGCCAAATAGTTGTTTTCATTGGGACTCTAACGTGTCGTTCGGAAAAGGTATTTCCATTCAAAATACCACCAAGACAAAGAAAAAGAGAGAATAACCGTTCTGTGATATTCGCTTAACTTAAGAAACGATTAAAGAAGAAAAAGAAGAAGAATATAAAGAAGCATTCAATACAAATATGTCGAACAGTCCTCAGTGGAAACCCTTCCAGCCGCCCCCGGATCAGGATTCCATCATCGATTTTAAATCTATGACAAATAATGGTGAGTTTATAACAATTCCATATATTTGAAAGGCCAAAAAAACTTATTTTAATATAAAGGCAAATCATCTTCATCCACCCCATTTGGCTACAGTCGCACTGGCTCCAGTTCTCGTTTCAGTCAGGAATTTCCATTATTGGGTACTGAAAAACCTAGTGCCAGCCAAATGCCTTACAGTAATGGTCTCTACGGTTCTGCAAGCACTACCCACGCTTCAACTAGAAACTTTCCTCCAATAGGAACCTTTTCACTTGACAGCAACAATGTATTTAATAGGTAACATAACTAAATAGGTCGAAAACAAGTTAATTTTTAATTAACATTGTAATTTATAGTTCTGGTGATAGTTCCATGAACTCCTCTTTGATTTTTACCAACGGGAACAGCAGTAGCAATAGCTATAATGATTCATGCTCGAATTCAGCTAATATGGGAACCAGAGAAACCGGAATTATTGAAAAATTACTTGTTAGTATTATATAGTAACAATTCTATTTCAATAAAATTAGTTTTCTATTTTTTTTTAAGCACTCGTATGGGTTTATACAGTGTTGCGAACGTCAGGCGAGATTGTTCTTCCATTTTAGTCAGTTCAGCGGAAACATAGAACATCTAAAAATAGGAGATCCAGTTGAGTTTGAGATGACTTACGATAGGCGTACTGGAAAACCGATTGCTAGTGCCGTAACAAAGATAGCTCCTGAGGTAGTAAGTAGTTGAAATTCTAGTATTCTCTTAAAAATCGACGCTACAGTATTATTTGTTTGTTTAGGTGATGAGCGAAGAACGTGTCACTGGTACCGTAACAACGGAAGTGCGAGGTGAAGGCTCCGGAGGCGACACAATGGGCCGAATCAGTTATGAAAATAGAGGCGAGTGCTTTTTCTTGCCCTATACGAAAGATGATGTAGAAGGCAATGTCGTTCTTAGAGCCGGGGACAGAGTGAGTTTTCAGATTGCTACGAATAACAGGTATGGTTTAAAAGCCGGTTCATTTAGAGTTGTGATAAAAAATTCGATTTTAGAGGAAATTTAGGGGCCTGTCATGTTCGATTAGAAAATCCAAAGCATCCAGTGAAGTATCAAGGCGTGGTGTGTTCGTTAAAAGACAGTTTCGGCTTTATTGAGCGCGCAGATGTAGTCAAGGAAATTTTCTTCCATTTCTCTGAGGCCAAGACCAAAGAAGAGCTTCGATTGGGCGATGATGTTGAATATACCATACAAACCCGTAATGTATGTTCTATATTTCTCCCTGAGACCAGAAGATTTATTATCGATTTCAGGGTAAAGAGGTTGCTTGCAATATCACGAAACTCCCACCAGGCACTGTTATATTCGAGGACCTGAAACCTGATATTTTAAAAGGTCAGGTAACCAAGGCTATTGATAAAAGCCCCAGAACCGCCAACGAACCTTTACCCGGCCGAATAACGTACAAAGTAACCGATTCCAAGGAAATTAGAGAAATTTCCTTTAGCGAAAAAGATCAAATGGGCGATTTTACTCTTCGGTAGGTATCCTTTTAAACCCCAAAGCAATATTATGATCTTTTTTTTGCAGCTATGGTGATTGGGTAAAGTTTCAAATAGCAACAGATAGGCGGGACGCTCTGGACCGTGCGACTCATATAGTTTTATTAGATGAAAGTTTCGCCGCATCAGGAGAGAAACGCGAACAAGGCGTGGTCGCTTCACTGAAGGAAGGTGTGGTCTTGATAAAGCCATCTTATTGTAATATATTTATTTATTTCTCTTTTATTTAAGGCTTTGGGTTTTTAAAATGCGTGGATCGTGAAGCGAGGCTCTTTTTCCATTTCAACGAAATCTTGGACGTAAATCGCACCAACGAGCTTCAAGTGGGCGATGAATTTGAATTTACAGTAATTCAAGATCAGGCTGCTTCATACACTACCACTCATAAAGAGAATCGACAGAGTGCCATTCGTATGAAATGGTTAGTTTTAGGAACATTGCACTTTTCATGATTAAATTATGGTTTTGGATAGGTTGCCTCCGGGTACTGTTCAATTTGAATCTAAAATAGATAGTGATCTGTCTGGTACCATCACCAAAGAGATTCCAATGAGTAATTGGCTCAATCGGAGCCCATCAAAGAGTCAAAACGGATCCAATGGCACTGAACCGAACGAACCGGGCTTGATTGGGTATACCGTCAATGGTATAAAGAAAACGATCACTTATTATGCGAAGGATTGTGATATAAAACATTTGCCAAGGATTGGAGATAAAGTAGGCTTTTTACTGAAAATAACATTTTTTTATAAACATGGTTCATTAGGTAAAATTTGATATTAATCAAGTTAAAAGAACAAAAGAATATATAGCGGTTAATGTGGAAATCACTCAATCAGCTACCCAAACTAATGGAATTAAACATAACAGAAGCAGTGGCCAAGTGTATCAAGGCTTCATTGCGGCTTTAAAGGACGGATTTGGCTTCATAGAAACAACGCAACACGACAAGGAGGTTTTTTTTCATTTCAGGTTAGTTTATCATAAGGCATTTTGACCAAAGCTTCATTAACTATTCTCCATAGTAACTTTGATGGAGATGCAAATAGTTTAGAACTAGGACAAGAAGTCGAATATAACGTGGGCACCCGAGGCAATTCAGGTTCCTGTTCCTCGGCCGAAAACGTAAAAATCATTCCCAAAGGTACCATTCAATTACCCGCAGTTCTGGGAGATGTCTTTGAGGGGATTGTCGTACGACCCCTTCGAGCAGTTAATCCCGATCAAGCTGAATATTCTGGATTGATAAAGATTCGAACGGACAATCCTGAAGAAAAGAGTGCCGAGTACGAGTTCGGCATTATGGGACTTGTCAATAAACGGGAATTGTTGCAAGGTAATAGGCAAAATCCAATAAATGCACCGATTGTTTTTGCTAAAGAAAAATATTCTTAGTGGGCGATCAAGTACAGTTCCAAGTCGATTCGATGCGAATGGCCGCCAATATCGTGGCGGTGAGAAAAAAATTACGGGCCACCGTGGACGCTATCAAGGGTCACTTTGGTTTCCTTGCATATGAGGTCGAGGAGGGCAAGAAATTGTTTTTCCACATGACAGAGGTGAAGGACAACGTGGCCTTAAACGTAGGCGACACCGTAGAATTCGTCTTAGTTACCAATCATAGAAGCGGGAAATCATCCGCCTGTAATGTTGTTAAAGTTAGGTAAGTATTACTACATTACCTGTTTCATGTCACGGCACCAATCATATACAGGATTATAATAATGTCATGTACAAAAAATAATAAGAAAAAACGCTAAAATACATAAGTCATTAAAAAAGCTTAATTTAAAATAATTATATTGATTAAAAAAAATATTTTAATTTGATTTTTTTTAATTATGTCCTAATTATCTCTAAACTGGTATTTTTTGCAACAAGTGATTGTCTGTTGTAATGCGCAGACGTTAATAACATAATCAAATGAATACGGTTTCATTTAAAAAAATTATTATAAAGTAGCGTTTCTTTTTATTATGGTCAAAATTTTTAGCGTCATATTCTCATAACTCCCGTATTTGTTATGGATTTTAATTCTATGAGAATTACTTGGAAAATTATTATGAACATTTCCCTGACCTATTTTGTACATTTAGAATTTGATTTTCTTTGTTTAAATCCAAAATAAATATTTTTCTATTAAATAAGTAAATCATATCTTTAAGGAAATTTATTTTCCCTTCATTTGGCAAAACTATTTTGGTATTTATTGATATATGTATTTTTTTTTGTTAGTGATGTACAAGCGAGACCGGAAAGACTAATAAGTAGACTGAGGACCGTGTCTTTAGACGATGCCGGGCCAAAACTTTTGGTGGTTCGACAACCGAAAGGTCCGGATGGCACCAAAGGCTTCTCGTCCGAATTTCGAACGCAACGGCTGCCCGGCACCGTGCCCGAGCAGTAAATGCCCGGACGTCCCGAAAACGGGAACGAAGACGAATAGTAATGACGTCATAGGTCAGTTTTATTTTTATTAAAAAGAGACAGTTTTTGTTTGTTTTTTTATTGATTTCGTACGATAAAAAAATGTAATTTAACGTAGTACTCTGATTGTAACTGAAAAAAAATTAATAAAAAAGAAGAAACGTGAAGTGATACATGAAAAATAACGTAAATTACTTGGAAAAAACCGTGACGAGGCGAAAGGAAAATTAATACATTTTCATTTTGTTTTGGTGGTTGCATAATAACAATAAACAATGAATTTATTACTATCATTACTATTATTATTAAGAGAGACGATTTAGAAAGACTGCAAAAGAAACAGGAATCGAGTTTCCCTTTGTTTTAAAAGAAAGAAATTTGGCTTTTGCAGTACAAAAACAGTACCCGCGTAAATGACACGACGGGCTGCGTTCAAAAACAACGCACCCCGAACATATTTTTTAGGCCGCAAACTAAAAAAATTCACACTTCACTCACTTTTATATTTATAATTGTTTTCTTCTCAGTCGCTTTTTGCAATTACTGTATTTCGAAGATTGTTTCAAATAACTTTTTTTTAGTTAAGTAGATCTTAAAAATTATAACAATGGACGTAATCCTGAAAGAAACGTAAAATTTTCTCTATGGTCATAGATTGTCAAATACGATTTTATGAAAATTTGGCTCTGTAGGGAAATTCTAACAAGCTGTTCAGAAACAACTCTCCTATACTTAAGCAGGTGATTTTACAAATGTTAATTGTTACTTTTAGTAATATCAGGTCGGGTTATATCGGATTTAGGGTCGGACCAGAAGTACATTTATTAATCAATCAATACAATTTTAATTCTAATGTATTTCATTTAAAATTTTTAGTCGCTTTTCCCAAAGATTTTCTACATAAATATGTTTCTTTTATTAAACATTGGCAAAACTAAGATTCATACAACAGAACATCGTATCGTATCGCTCTCGCGTATAAAGTGTGGATACACTACCTCATACTAACCGTATGGCAAGATAACATTACAATGTTCTATCATTTGATGGGTCCATACTGACAATAAATGTGGACAGACAAAGTTCGACAAATTGACTATCGTCGAACCTTTTTGATTTGCTCCTTTGTTAGATGTGGACACATTTTTTCGGGCAGCGTTAGATTTGATATTCTGTTGCATGTGTTTAAACTTTTTTAAATTATTCAAACTGAATCATAAGCTTTAAAATGATATTTAAATTGATTATTTACATTGAATTAAAGTAATCTTTGGTTAATATTTTAAAATCATGTACGTATAAGATATGTACCGCATGAAAGCTTGAAAAATTGAGGCCTTTCCGTTAAAGGCCAAAGTCTTGTTGCTGCGCAAATGCATGATTTTCATTTTGGCGAGTTGCCAGGCATCCATTAAATGTCATAAAAATACTGCTGTTTTTTTATATCACACCACCTTCATTGACATCGTCAAACAGATGCTAATCAGCTGATGAAGGGACGCATGCGTACTAACGACTTGTGTCAGCTTGTAACCGAGAAGAAGGGTCTCACTTTTAATGCAGTGGTTAAATAAGCTTCTGTCCATATATCATCTAACAGATGTACGGTTTGATGTTAATGCCAGTTTGGTTTAACGGTTGAGCTTGAAGCAAATTAAGTTTAAATTCCTTTTTCATTTTCCTGACCAGATTGTAATTAAATTTTTAGTACATATTATAATAATAATTTTTAATAGCTAATATTTATAATAATTATGGAAAAAATGAAAAACCTCTGGCAATATTTAACATATGTATGTGACAATATTTACAATGTTGTCATTGTTAATCATAATATTGTATAAGTTACAATTCATTTAAAATAAGATTTATTTTCAATTTCCACCTAAATAACTATTGGCTAATTAATGAAAAACAAAAATCCATATGGAAGTATAGTATGTAAAACAGCTTATTTCAATGACACATGGCAACTGTGTCAGCGCGTGCGCAGTAACAATTCTTGAACATGTGTTGGGAGGGTATCATTTGGGTTGTTCTGTTTATATGTTATTCAGGGTATAAGAACATTTAGGTAGGAAACATTATCCACATAACTGTTCAGTATGGCGGATTGGTAGTCTGGTAGTGATGATTTTAATAATAGAATGGTCAATTATTTGGACTCTTACAAATAAGAAAATCGATTTTTGCCAAAAAATAACATTAGATCATTTTTCTATAAAAAAACTTGTTTATGTATACATTAAATTAAATCCAAGTTTTCCAAATGTTTATACTTAAATTTTATCGTGCAGCCACATTCTCGCCGAATGTCCCGATGAGACTTTATGAAGCTAAATAAGCAGTCAAGATTCTCGTTTTAAAAAATTTACACTTAGGCAAGATGAACGACGTTGAAGTTGCTTTTGTCTTTGCAAAGTGTACATATACGAGGACCGAGAAGAGACGAGCATTCGTACATACTCACGCTGGCAAATTGTCTCGCGTACGCTCAGCGAGAATGTGGTCCCGTCATTAAACGTGTTTAAAATGTAAATGACAAACATAATCTTCCTCATACTGACAACATTGTTGCCACTACACTAATTGAAACGTTATCTATAAAATAGGGTTCCTATTATAAGCGCCATCTAGTAACGGAGTAACAGGGACAGGATATTTAAGTACTCGTATTATTTTGACAAATTAAACGGGTTTGCTTTGTTTATCGTGATATCATGTAATAGACATACATATATGTCCAAACTATGCAGTGTACTAAGTCAAACGTTTTTTCAGTTTTATTATTTTTATATTTAAAATTTTTCAAATCACCGTAAGTATGTCGAAGTTGTTTCTGTACATCCTGTATAATGGCGCATTCACTATTTTATTAAGAAGTGTCAATTTTTCAATAGGCTCGAATTTGGAGTTCTATGTAATCATGCTATTATCGCTAATAATAGCGAGTTTTCTGTTTGATTTTTTAGACTTCCAATGTGGCCTTGCTTGAATGAATTTTTGACGAACCACTGTGATAGTTTTAAGTCATATACTGTTCAGAAAATGAGCTTTTATTTCATTTCAAGGCCTGACAATGTTAATATCGTAATGTGTGGGTACTGTGTGATGCCTGATCTTCAAAAGAAATATTGAAGATGAACAAAACAACCTGAATCTATCTAAGTTAATTTTTGCGGATAAAAATCTCTCCTGTTTGTAAATTTGTTTTAATAATTATGAAAAGCGATTAAATAAAATGACATTGATTATTAAAGAAATGGAAATGTTTGTTTTTTTTTTCGGATTTATCTACATTTTTTTACAAAATACTATATTACTATACATTCATAAGGAAAAACGTCACCAACGCGACCTCCTTCAGGTGTCGGGCATGCTGAAAAACGAATATATAAGACATTTTTTTTTTTCAAAAAAAAAACTAACTTACCCCTGTGACATCTCATTCCGAAAAACCCCGTACCTTCACATCGACATTTATATCCAGGTTGTTGAGATATTTGGATACAAGTTCCACCATGCAAACAAGGATTATTTGTTTTGCAAATGTCCTTTTTTTTGCCTGTTTTAAACATAGAGAGTATTGGTTATTTAAATATTTCTAATGTTAGAAGCTCTATTTACCTCTCAGGGCCGCTTGACATTCCTGAATTGTATCATATCGGTAATCGGAAATACATCCAATTCCGCAGGAACACACCAAATTTCTAATCAAACAACCCTGTTTGGTTTGGCCCGGCTCACAGGACAAACAATAATTTATTCCTACAACAAAAATACGAACGTTTTTAGTGTGAAAAAGCCCTTAGTTTGGTCTTTGACTGTTACCTAAAATGAAAATTAAGCTAATAAAAATATTATTTACATACAACATATTTTAGGGGTGGGGGAGGGGTTAAAACTAAACGAATTACATATAACTGTCGCTTTTACAGCTTGCCACTCGGTACTATTTTCAGCATATTGGATCAAAAAAGTAGAGGTCTTAAATTGCTCTTTCATGAGCGTCCCCGTTAATGTACTGATGGCAAGCGTAAAGGAGATGCCCTTGAATTTTGGCACGCCACTGGAATTCAATGATAGTCGCGATGCGTTTTTGTTTTGATAACAAAGATCGTTGGCCTCTGCACGTTGCGTTATTTTATTCTAGTTGAAATTACCATTTTACTCTTTGAGATAAATGAATGTTGTGAACGAGTTTTAGGAAATGACCTCATTATCGCTATGTATGGTTTTTAATGTTTCTGTTGTTTGTTCTAAAAGCATTCGAATTTTTCCATTGGATTATTATGATTTCCTTTAAACTCAATGTGGTATCTAAAAAACAAACAGACATACCCATCTTGCTTTGTTTACATAATATTTTATAACATCTACATTGTAAGTTCAATTTAGAATGCCTAAAGCGACTGTTAACTGACCAAATGTGTCATAGATATCAGCCGAATCTTTCAAATTAGTTATCAAAATTTTATTGATCGTTCCCAGTTTCGTTTCGCTGTGGTACAATCGACTTATTATAGTAAAGATTGACCTACAGCTCGAATTTTTAAGGATTACAGCTGTGCGTCATAAACGTCATTAATTTGATAGGAAATGTAGCTAAATAAATATCAGAAAGTGTCTTGTGTTAATAAATGTAATACATTCCTAGGTTTAATCTTTTAAAAAGAAAGGATCGAATGCCTGTGTTTGAGCGAGATAAAAATATATTTTACCCACTCTGATATAATAAAAATCAATTAACATTTGAAACTTTAAACATAAAATAATTTTATAAAATACGTCTTTTTAATTGTTTTCAAAAAGAAAAAGAAATAGTCTTCGGTGGAACGAAAAAATAAAAAAAGAACTAATCAAGTAAATCAATAAAATCAAGTAAAGAATTTATGTTAGAACTAAAATAATAATAATAATAATAAAATTTAATCAATTTATAACCGATGTTTTTAGTGCAGCCGTTTTCTAGTAAAACAATACGCATTGCGAAGTTCATAAGATAATATTTTATGTGGTATCCTTTTCTTTATTACATTAAAAATATAGGAAACATAAGGTATACTTTTCCCAACATCATAGATTGATGACATTTGGGTAAATCTTAAAAATTCTAACTGTACTCCCCTGTGTATGTAACATACCGAGGGGTAGTACATTTTGGAAATAAGTGGAAGCCGATTTGTACATACCTGTATGCTGCTTAATTCTTTTGCAGCATACTCTTTTTGAGTATCGAATACGTATAATTCCGAGTATTGTTCTAAATAGATAAACGTCAAACTTCACTTTTGAAATTTCACAGGAGAGCAAAAAATGTTTTAGAAGTAGATAAATGATACATTAAATGTCATTTTATGAGGCAGCTTTTTGAGGTAAAATAGTTGAAATTCGCTCGTATCAAACTCAGAAAATGTATATCTTGGAAATTTCTTACAGAAAATGCAGAAGTCATTTTCTTAAAAATTTGGTGTTAGTAATTTTCTACTGAGAACGACGATATATGTACATCTGGCAACTTTGGAAATGAATAAAAATACTTTCCCGACTTCGAAAGTGATTAGTATACTATAAGTACAGTATACTTCAGTACAGTACAGTATGATTCATAAATATCATGTATATACGGAAGAAGGTAATTCTCTGACTTATTCTATAACTAAAAGTTCATATAAACATAAGTCCGTAAAAATTTCGTTACCGATCTACAGAGCGTTAAAATTTCAGTTTTTTTTATAGTTCTTGCAGCTTTTGAAATATTTAGTTCAAATTTGAAATACAGGTTACACTGTAGGGTTTACATCATCGAGCATGCGAATGGTTGTGAGAATCTACAGGGAGATATTTTTTCAGGAGGCACGCCCCCTTTTCTGCTTCTCAACTTTTTTGCAGTGCTTCGCTTCTATATTCTTAAATACGAAAGGATTTTTCTGTTTTGTTTAGAAACTTCCTAGTTTTTTCATATCTGCGATCGTTATTGAGAGAAAAAAACGATTTTCTGTAATTTGCTAAATGAAATTAAAATTTTTAAAATGGGCCAGTAGGTTCTGGCTTTATTTGAATAGTCTCTTGTTTTTATTGATTTTGACACTTTATTCTCCACTAACAATCGGCCTGTTAAAAATTAAAGCTGGAATAACCCGGTAAATTTTTTGACTCTTGACAACATTCTGTAGTACGATAACGAAGCGGTTGCGGACCTATATTTATATGAACTTAATCATAGAATAAATCAAAGAATTACCCCCTTCTATATATACCATATTTCGGAACGCCCTGTATACATAACATGTTCTTAATAATTTCTTAAAATTAAATCTTCTTGTTTTTGAGATAGATCTTCTCTCTTGTACAGTATTAACTCTACGTTTATCTTATTTTATTTTTTTAAATTAGAATTCTTATTTGAGCAGCCTTTGTAACTGTTCAAATAAACGAATAGATGTCACTACTTCATCAAAAGAACAAGAAAGCCATCTATTAGATATGCGTCTAATCTAAAAGTACTAGTTTCTAGTTTATGATGGGTCTAAAGTAGAAAACTAGGTGTTCCATTATGCTCTGTCGATTTCAAGTTCTATTTTCATCGAATAAAAAACGCAAGCTGGATCCAAAGGTTCAGAGCACTATTTATTGGCAAATTCTATAGTTTATTTCAGTTCGGTCTCTAAACCTTCGGAGCTCCAAAAAAGGTTTCATTCTTTACGAGTACTATAACAGAGATAGATGTCGCAATGTCCAAGAATGAGGCCTGAATAGGGAATTTCGCAAATTTTGATAAAAATATGAGTTTTTAATTCAGATTTCACAATAAATAATATTGAATTACTTTATTACATTTATACATATACTATAAACGTAATAATGTAAACATTATATTGCTAAAACTCTCAATTTTATTTCCGTTTATCATTTACAGTTTAGAAAAAGTTAAACTTCTCGAAAAAAAGCCAATTCCGTTCGACTAGCTCATTAAATTTTCATTTTACCATTTTAATACCCTTTCGGAAAACGGAAAATAATCGCCTATTGTCTCTTGACAGTCACAATTCGCCATCACAATCGTCTTGACGCCTCTTCTTCTTCTTCTTGTTCTATGGCCGCCTCGGGCATAATGAACATGTTATGTCCCGTAGAACAATGGGGGCTCTTTTTTGTCATGAAACCAAAAAATGAATTTTACACACTACCAGCAGCAGCGGCGGCATCTGAAAATTTCCCATTAATAGGTACGCCTAGGTTAAAAATGACCTTCATGCTGCATACCGTTTTGTTCATAACAGGGGCAGTGTATACAGGCAATGGCAGTTCACGAGTCGTAAGAAAAAAATACACACGTTGCAGGAATACCTGAGAGGATACGAACAATACCCCATTCTCGGTCCATAACAGACTGAAATATCGAGTGGTAACTATTTTGCTCTGAAAAACGAGTAAGACAGCTTTACTGACTTCTTTCACTATTACATATCCTGCTGTTATTGCTGCTTCTTTGACGTTTAGATCGTTAAATTCACATTAGAAGGTGCGCATGCAGGTTCTGACGACTTAATTAACGTTCTCTTTTGTAGTTTATTATTGTTTTACGTTTTTTTCGTGTAGGAAATTTACAAAAATTACCTAAATGAATTGTTTCTTTTTTGTATAAAACTTTTAATTGCTCTTGTACTATGATGCGTGTCCACATAAGAAAACATCGCATAGTATTTAGAGGTATACAGAGTTGGGCGAAAATACATAGACAAACAAAAGAGTTAAGTATTTGAAATAAAATTTAAAATTATTTCATCATTTGTCCGTTCTTAAATTTTCGATATCAAACTAGCATATTGAATAGGTGTATTCCGTCACTATTCGAATTTTGATCAATTGTGTTCTTCGTTTTTTAATTAATGTTTAATTAACAAACGGGTTGTGTTGCAGTAAAAAAATGCAAGAAACTACAGTGGTAATCTCTTAAAGTATTAGGTGTATCATGGTGTGACATAAGTAGGTTGCGTATAATTTAGGAGAACTATATACAACAGATTTACAAATTGTTAGTCTCTTTTTTTACAAAGTAATAAGGATCTGTAGATCTGAGATTATTTTGCGCTCATAAATAGTCATTCTCAGCTGCTTTAAAACAGAAACATGTAACGCTGATAGTCTAACAATAAAACCTAATGTGAAGTCTTTGAAAGATGGAGATACATATACGCGAGTCGTGATATATATGCAATGAAAAAAATACCTTCACAGACGCTCCAGTTGTGCAAATTTGCACTAGTGTTACAGTAGCGCAAATCACTACAATAGTAATTCATCAGTCTGTGCAAAACCAACGTTAGCTCGACTACTCAATAAAGCCGTAAATTTTTTGAACAGTTCAGATTTAAAAATAATATATGAAATAGAAACACAGCCTAGAATGTAATTTTGCTTGAGTGGTATTAGAGCTACACCACCTAGAAATAATATATTTTTGCCAACAATTTTTTGTTGACATACTTGTTACACCTAGGTTATACAGGGTATCCAGTGATAAATTTTGTTTTTTAATTTGAAATGAAATTATTATTTGTTAAAATATATTATTGAAAAAAATGACAAAAAACTTCAATCTTTGGGAAATCATTTGTGAAAATATACATCCGCTAACACGACATGACGTCCTTCCCAACGAACCCCTTCTTCTAGATGAGCTTGAAAATTGTGCATCACACGCTTAAACGTAGTACGTGTCTTTTTCAACACATCCAAAGTGGGTGATGCATTTTCATAGACTCTTGATTTAAGATATTCCTAGAAAAAAAATCAAGTGAACACAAAAAATTTAAAATTTTAAAATCAGGGACTTAATTGACTTCCCGCAGTCCGGATTTAACTCCTCTTGGTTTTTTTTTGGGGATACTTTAAATCAAAAGTTTGTGAGAATGCACCACCTACTTTAGATGTGTTGAAGGAGACACGTACAATGCTTATGCGTGTGATGCGCAACTTTCAAGCTAATCTGGAAGAAATGATACGATGTAAAGGGCGTTATTTGCCAGATGTGCATATTCGCAAATGATTTCTCAAATATTGAAGATTGTTTTGTAATTTTTTCAATAAAATATTTTAACAAGTAAATAGTTTATTTCAAACTAAAAAACAAAATTTTCCGCTGGTCACCCTGTATATTGATTAAATTTGCAAAGCCTTATCACTGACAGTTTTTATTTTTATCTTCAGTTTTTGTTGGTTGAAGATTCATTGTAAAAAAATCTATAGCGACTGATTTACGAATAGCCCGGATCAAAACGGGTTTTTTTGAACAACCTAGGATTAATGTTTTGCCATGACCCCCCAGATCCTCAGATTTAAAATCCATAGAACATGTGTGAGTTGGGATAGAAAAAAAGGCTAACAATTTGCAACATCCTCCACAAATTTGACAGGTTTGCAAGAAGAAATTATTGTTGCTTAGAATCAATTACTGCAAGAGTATTTCGATCATCTCATTTTATCAATACCCGGGGGCATTAATAAATGTATTAATACAAGAGGTCGTACAATTAATTATTAATTTTTTGTCTCAGGTGTTTATTCTTTCAGACTGAAATCATAGGTAATCATTTCTTTAGATACCTAAGCCCCACTAATGGGGAAAAGAGTAGTTCAATAAAAATATTATTTCGAGATGTTGTAGTTCTAATGTCACTTAATATGTATTATACATTTAGGATATAATATATTTTACATATTATGTATATGATAATACTAATACAGTATGCACAAGGTGACCTTAGCACAAATTTAGAAAAGGACAAATAGAAAATACGTCTGTCGCATTCACTCCAACTGTCAGTCAAGTAGGAGTGAACGCGACAGACGTATTTTGTATCTGTCCTTTTCTAAATTTGTGCTAAGGTCACGTTGTGCATACTGTATATAGGGACTGATTCTACGTTTGAAAATATAAAAAAAACTTCTTATAAACTTACAAAAATTTCCTAAGAAAACTATGACCCTTTGAAGGAGGTTTCAAGAATTAGTTTTTATTTAATATCTCAAACACTTTTTGAGTATTTTACAGTATTAGCCAAAACTAATTTCCATCATAGACGTATGAAATCTGAAAAGGGAGGAAGGAGGGGGGAGGGGGTGTCTATATTTACTTTGCGTACCTTTGTATCCTTCAACTTTTTCGACAATTTGACAATGGAATATGATTTTATAATGGGTCATTTGCCGAATCACCGGAAGCGTCATCTTAGTCGACGTTAACCAGTGTTGCGTTATTATTATTTAATCAAAGTGGCATGCCGCTTTCCATACCACATGTCAGATTATGTCACGCCACTTTGGTGGGCACTAAAGCAGATGATGCACTGATTTAAATGAGTGAGGAACGAAAAATGAATTCGCCCATAAATGGTAGCTTTCACTTGGAAATAAAAGGTAGGTTTAGAAAGTTAAACTTTTAATGTAAGTACCATAAATTAATCAATTATATATCTTAGTTCATAAATGATTCTTAATGGCATCAAGTGGTTTGTATCCGAGTGCAGGCAGCAGAATGGAATATCAAGTCACTATTGAGTGCTTATATTTTGAGAATGGTACGAGGTAAGAAATTTAGGAACATTTACCAAATATCCTTCAATTTGATTGGAGTACATATTCGTCTGGTAAAAATTGGATGGCTTTCATTAAAAGAGGGAAGTTTCCTATTTAAAACTTGACACGAGACTTAAAAGATCCATTTTAGTGTCAATTCCAAAAAATATCGAAGAGGATCAAAATGTATAGCTGAGACCTTGGATATTTTGTATAAACGCGTGCATTAGATACTTCACTTTGATTTATGTAAGAAGAAACTGATTACGAACTGAATTCCTAAATGTCTGAACTCACGATCAGATCAGATGCGAGCACGAGGGAAACATAGCGCTTAATCTATGACGGATTTAAATTGTTATTATAAATGAATCATGCATGCAGTCCGAGTCTCCAAACTCAAAAATTTGCGAAAAAAATTGTTGCCACAGTTTTTTGGATAGATCATGATATTATCTTCATCAACTGCTTGTAAAAGGAAAAAATTATCACAGGAGAGGAGTACTCAGTATATTAAGAAATATATTATCAGAGCTGTGGGCAAAAATAATAGGAACGAGGCTCTGTTTTTAAGAGTT
Organism: Hypothenemus hampei; assembly: GCA_013372445.1. Taxonomy (NCBI): domain Eukaryota; kingdom Metazoa; phylum Arthropoda; class Insecta; order Coleoptera; family Curculionidae; genus Hypothenemus; species Hypothenemus hampei. Next base: position 693,946 of record JABRWK010000041.1, read on the forward strand.
AAATAATTGAAGCGAGTTAGATATGGTAATCGTGATTAACTGAGCAACTTTCGGAACAAACAAAAAATAATGGCTATTTATGGCTACTCTAATTTTTAAATTACAGAGAGGCTGTTCTAATACCTTCTGCAATATTGAGTTTCTCTAAAATTCGAACTGCTTGTAGTTTAAAACCAGTCATGAATGAATTTAGAGGGTCTACGTTCAGTCCCAAATGTCTAAAAACCATTCTTTATACATTTTAGACTTAAAATTGTTACGCCAATACACTATATGGCAGTGTATGGACACTTTGTCTATCTAATTTTGGTATTGTACTGTTGGCTGGATCCTTTTTCTTCTTCTTTGGGCGACTAATCATCCTGAGTATTGGCGCAAATATTGGTTATGATAATTTTGTTTACCGCCGCTTTGAACAATTCAACAGTTGTTTTAGAGAACCATGTTCTTCATTTCTGTAAGTCACGATATTCTTCTTCGATCAGATCCTATGATGTCGTTGTAGTTTTATTATCTTTAGATGGTTTTTAGGTATATAAAGATCTCGATGGTAGCTTGTAGAATGTTTTCAAGTTGATTAAGTTATATGTGGCTGTCAACACATTGAGTGTCTCTCCTTTATCATGTCTGTCACCAACCCCATACTGCTCTATATGATTTCTTGTTCTTTTCTTATGTACTTTGACGTTAACATCATCCATTAATATGAGAAGTCCTTGCTTCGGCAGCTTTTTTCGCAAGCCATAAATCTAAGAATAAAATGCAATGCTAAAATTGTAGTTCCTTATCAGCGCGATTTGTGGTTAGTGTTTAAACTTGAATTATGTTGTTAATTATATTCATAGGTAAGGCATCTATTTGTAGTAGTATAATCAAGTTAGTAACGTACTTGGCAACGTCATCACATCAAATTACTCCCACGCCGTATTCACACTTTCCATCTGCTGATCCTGAATTATATGTACATATATCTACTATAGAGCTTTCAATATCTTAATAACTATCAGACTGTCTCATCTCATTCACTCCCGTAACTTCTATAATCAATCTCCATTTTTTTCAGAGCAAATTGATTTTTTTCAGTCCAAGCTATGGTTTTCACATGCCATGTATCTATTCTTTTAAATTGTTTTGTTTGAAGTTTGTTATTGTTGTTATTCATTGTTCTGCTCCCCCGGAGATCCGATCGGGAAGCTTTTAACTCCGAACTGATTTGATCTGAACCATGTTGATTATTCTCAAGATATCCAGTAGACTTTTAATATAGTCGATTCTCCTTGCCTATTACATTTTTATGTTGTTGACTCTCCATTAGTTTATCCGCTTTTAGGACTGATTTTTCGATTTGAGGACGAAATTCTAACTCTATCTCATGTAACTCTTTTACCCGAAATTGTTGATCAAATGAGGAAAATCGTTTATAACGGCGTGCCATCGGTGTTGTCGCTTGAGTTTTTTTAGAATAATAAAAATATCGAAGGTGTGTTACCATTCAAGTATGACATACGACTTTTCCTGTTTCATTCTCTAATTTAGAACGACATTGGTGACTAGAGTAGGTATTTATGGGAATAATAATTCGGATTAAAATTTTCTATTTTAATTAAACATAGGTTGTTATGCAAATGACCACGTCAAGAATATGTAAAATATGATAAAAGAGAAGCGTCATAAGTCTAATGGGAGCCAAGCCTATGGTCTTTAATGTGCATTTTTCTTCCTAAAAAAAAATATTATTTAAAAGCAAATCAATTTAACGCGATTACATTAAGTGATGTCGTAAATTAAGTCGGATCTCGCGCCACACGAAATTTGAATATTCAAAAGAGCGGCCAAGATTAATCGCCATTAATTATTCATTTGGCCCGTTGTAGTCAGAGTAGAGAAAAAATTATATAAAATATCGCTGCGAAAACCACTCTTCACCTCTCCCTCTCTCAGTGTGTGTGTGTGTGTGTGTGTGTGTGTGTGTGTGTGTGTGTGTGTGTGTGTGTGTGTGTGTGTGTGTGTGTGTGTGTGTGNTTTAAACAACAATTTCTCAAAATGGCAAAAATGGAGTTAGCTTGTTTTGGCAGTAACCCGACGATACACAACTCGGGATGAAAGTCAGTAATTACGATAAATCGAATTCCGCTGTTTCGTATATTAATTGTTCGTAATGGGCTATTTTGAGCAAAACGGGATTCTTTCTAACGAACTATGACAGATTTGGCTGGTAAAGTGACTCATAACAGATTTGTACAGTTAAGAAATAGTTAATTTATCAGATTTTGACACCTGTTAAATTCGGATTAATCCGTTAGATTTGGACATCGATCTGACTTGTGAGTTTGCATCAATCAAGTGAACTACAAACTTTTTTTATCTTTAGTTTACTTCGTTCCATTGTAAAAAACTATTTTTACCATTTAATATTAAGTTCATCTATTACATTTTTGCATTCATTTATCTGTCATTTCAATAAAGCTTGAGTTGACGTTGCATAAAATTTCATCGAAAAGATGGTTTCCATAGTATCGACGGTTTCTTTAACCGATTGAACTCGAAATAGAAATCAAATATAAACATAATATTTTTTTTAATAATTATACAACATTCCGTTTTAAGCCTGCTTTGATATAAAACAATAACTATAATAGACGTATTAAAATAATATCTATAATAATTTTCTCACTTGTATCGTAGGCAGAAAAGTATGGAGGCCAGGCCCGTATTATTGTTATTTTCATCCCACGTAACGTCATAACTTTCGCAATGTTATTTCCTCGACGTTCTCCATTGTGTTCGCCGTCCATCTTAAAAATTTCCGCATTTATGGGCAAAACTAAATGATAATTGAAAGCCCGCAATCGGCCATTTTTATCTTTTAAATTGGCAGAACTTTAAGGCTCATATAATAAATTTTTATGCCTAAAACCAAAGGACAAAACAGTTAGTTGATAAAATACGATTAAAATGTTTTGATTTTTAAGTTTTTTAAGAAATTAAAAAACATTTTGGAAAAATATACCGCAGAGTGTTTCTACATAACACTCTGTAGATTCTTAAATTATCCAAAAAATCGTAAAATTTCTATTTTTAAATTTGATTTGAAGAAAAACCAGAACATGTTTAGCTGTTGTTTAATATACAGATTACCAAAGTTTTGATTTCCTGAATTTTGTCTGACTCTGTAATTTGTGATTTTTCTAAAACTTGCTTAAAAATTTATATAAAAAATTTAACTAAATGAATCGAATTTGAAGATCTCTACGGGTTACACTAAAGTTCTGATCAGTTTCGAGTTTCTTTTCAGGCTATCATGAGCAAGCGTAATTTACAATAATACACTTAATAGAGGAATTTTGAATTTTGTTTATGATTCTAAGGCTTATATGTATACACAGAAAAAAGATTTTAAAAATAATTAAATTACAAATTTTTACAGGGAATACTAAAGTATTGATCAGTTTAAATATGAAAATTTCAAAGTTTTGTAAACACTATGGAGCGAATGTTATGAAAAAATAATTTTGACTAAACAAAAAAGATTATTACATACAATTTTATCATAAATTTCCCATTTAATAACAAATATTTTGTCATATTCCCATTTTGTCATTTTCTAAGAGCCTCTGTAATAATAAATTCCTTAAAAATTAGACAGTTGTCCGACATATTAAACGCGAACATAAACAGAAATATTCCTTAAACAGTTAGTGGGAAAATTTTGTACAGGGGATACTAGAGTTTTGAAGTGAATTGTTAACTGTGCGTTTCAAAAACGAATTTCCTTATGTAAGAGACACCCAGTAGGAATGGACATTAAAATGAATTATGGTATATTAGGCGTTCCAAATGCCGTAGCTCGTTTTCGCCCGTTTTCCCAGCTAAGTTATGACTTTGTTAATTAAGAGGTAATCTCGAAAAACAACAACCCAACCAATTTATATGGTAAATAACTTTAACGACACGACAACACGGCGTTCCCGGCTTAATTTATCGGTTACAAAAGAGGAAAAATAATAAGCGAAGAGGAGCAACAACAACAGCAGCAACAGTCCCAAAAGATGAAGGAAGAAGAATAGCGCTTTTTCGTATTGTCTTCGCTCACCATCGCGGTCGTTTATCGCGCTCCGGCGATCTTCAGGTGGACCACACGAGAAGGAGTTCGAGAAGGGTCCGACCTGGCGCGAACCAACCTTGGTTCTTAGAAAACTTTACTCAAAACAGCTTTACAGTATTAATTTTTCGTAGAAATTTTCCCTGAAAATTCTTTAGTGATCATTAAAAGTTAGGGGGAGGGTGGGGAGGTAATTCTCGCATGCCGACGATGACAACTCTGTTAATCGAACTAAATAAAAAAGGGTAAAAAGAGATCGAAGAATTGGGCCCACCTTCAAAGTGGCCAACCTGTTGTTGACGTCACGCGCGCGGCGTGTTTCCACGGACCTCCGAAGCTGCCGAAGAAATAATGATGAAAACGAGAAGAAGAGTTTAATCGGGACCGTTGGGCGGAGAAGTTCTTGCGAGACGGTGTACTAGAAGGCGATTTCGCGCCTTCAAGAAGAAAATGTGCGTTTGTAATGAGACCAAATCGGGTTTTTTGAATATCGAACGGATTTTGGTGTCAAGTGTTTGAGTTTGAGGATGACGGAGGTGAGGGGTTTTTCTAACATATTTTTGAAAGCGTTTAAAATTGCCTAAATGTAAGACAATTTTCAAGAAAATAATTTATTTTCAAATTTATTTGTTAGGTTAAAGCGCATATTTATAAAAATACAGTATGTATTAAAAACTTTGCACTATTTTGTATCAAAATATTTACATACAAAGAGCGTCATCTTATATCTTAACCGATATAAAAAATTGCCCTTTTCAGTTGAAAGTATAAATCACTCAATAACGTACTTTCACTCTTATCAAATAGAAAAATGACATTTTTAAGAAAATTAGGAAAAAAATATAAATATTGAAAGATAAAATCAATTTCTCATTTTCTTTTTAATTTTATCAACTCTACCGTTTTTGTTGTATAAGAAAATGAACCTGAACTTTTGGCAGACCCTACAGAATCTCGTTACACCACCTGACATAGTAAAAAAAATGCAATTATTATATGTAGTTAATTACACCTCTCAACATGCAAGGGAAATTAAAAAAAAACATATCCCTTTATTATAGATTGAACAATAAAAAAAATACGGGGTATGCCAAAAACTTGGAGCTCAAAGAACAAACCATTATTAAATCAAAATCGAGGTGATTGGAAATAGCTTCGTACCTTATTAAGCGGCCCAATGACTAGACAGCATTTCCCATTCTTCAATTTAATTGGTTTTTGATAAATAAGGGAATTTCTAAACACGCTAGCTTATTCTTCATCAAGCAACGCTCTTAATTATTCAACGATAATGACAAACCGACTTTGAACATTGCCATTAAATACTGGTTTTACCGAGTGACTATGATTATTTCTTCGGCTACTACAATTAAAAGAACATCATCGTGCTTATTGAAGATATAAAGAGCCTTCTACGCTCTTTCCCCTTCCTATTCTTCTGGTTCTAAAAGTAATTACACGTACTCGTAATCTTTGACAAGCGTGTATATGTATGAAGATATGAATAAATATTGCCTTTTACTTCTCTCATTTAATTTTCATGCGTGGGAAATCATGATCATCATCACCATCGTACTAAAACGTGTGCTCTTCAAGTCTGTCTTTTCCTTTTCCTGTTGTCTTATGAAAGTCATCATGATCCTCATGTGTGAAGAATGAATTTACTGATTGACAGTGAAGATAAACCGTACGAATAATGAAAATTTGGCTGTTAATAAGAGGTTTTCATGTAAAATGAGATGACTCTATAAGTGGCAGCTCGTTGCATTTGTAGTGTGTTTCTCTTTTTCAAAATCATTGTAATTGCTTCAAAATACGATAAAAAAAATGAATAGATACGGCTATTATTTAGCTGAATCGTAACTGGTTTCTAAGATATTGAAGCAAGATTGTACGACAGTCTGGGAAGTTCAAAAGATCATCTGAACCAACCTCTTCTCGTCCGTAGAGGTTCTCTTCTCTTAGAAAAAAAAACCGTTAAAAATTACGAAATTAAAGTCGTAAAAGAAGTTGGCTGACTAATTTTCAGATGAGTGAGTTATTATTGTTGGCCATATTGAAGATTTCTAAAAGAAGATCGCATGACAATTGAAGGAGTTTTTTTATAACATTTTTCATTAATGATAGGTTATTTACATTCATTTTGGCGCTATCGTTTCAACTGTTGAAACTCGTTTTATGGTTCAGAACCTTTTTTAACTAATTTTATATTTTAAACTGAATTTTTTATGACAAAATATATAATTAATTTCGTCCTTTTATTATTGGCTGTTTACTTATGTGAAAGAAGTTAATTTTATCATAAATTAACAAAAATCGTGAAAAAGAAGAATTAAAAGTTAAAAGATATAAATTTTTCGAAGTGGGCGTCACGAAAAATATAGAAAATGACTTAAAAATTCCAGCCGACTCGAAAAAAACCTGCAAGCCGACCGGTCCCTGATGAGGATGAAGACATCATCAACATCATCATCATCATCATCGTGTCTGTGGCAACTCAAGGCCGCCCCCAGGCCAGGCGGCCCGCTTTTGAAATAATAAATAGGGTCCATTTTAACCATTTAAAATTCTTATTTTTCTTTTAAATAAGCATTTGTTCCGAATTTTCTGAATTAACCGATTGAATTTCCTCGAACCAGGACGGGTCCACGTCACTCCTGCCAGTCAAATTTTTCATTTCACGTAAACAAGTGTTTAGAGCGATCTCTTGAATTTTCTTACGTCTTGACCAGATTTTAATATTTTTCCTGCCTTCGTCGAGTTTTGCTTTCAGTCTTACATAATCCAGGACTTCAGGCACCGTATATCGATTTTTCAGTTTCTTGCAGTTTTTATATTTTCCTAATTCGATTTGAAGCTCTTCTTCCGCTTGTTCGCATTCTTTGTCAGTAACAGTTATTTGACGGTTTTTTTCATCAATTTCTTCTTTTAACATGTTGAAATCTTCTTGTTGCTTTTGTAGAAACTTTTTATGGATGCTCAACACTAAATTAGCACCACCGTTCATCTTTTTCAACTCAATTAAATGTAAATTTTTTTGCTCAATTTTCTCAACAAAATGTTTGTTCTCAATTTCTACCTGATCGAAATCGACTGCGTGTACATTTTCTCCCAATTTTCGCCTCTGGATTAATTGTTGTGAAACTTTCTTATATTGAACTTTTAAAGTAGCAATTCGAAGACGTAGCTTTTCAATTTGCAATTGCGCACTTTTTAGCCATTCATCCATGTACCGGATGAATTTCTCAGCAGGAATTCGTTGGGTTAATTTGTCCACCCCTTGAGTAACAACGCTGTATTGGAATATATCAGTAGCGTCCTTGATTTCGCTTTCTCGAATGGCAAACTCTTGTAATTCCGATTTTAAATTTCGTTTAATTACATGACATTTTTTTAAAAACTTTTCCATGCTAGCTTGGGATTCTTCCATGGCTTTCATTACCATTTCAGTTTTTTGAACCAAGTTGACTTTCGCACCTTTACCCTGTGCAATGGATGTAATGGAAGTATACGAATCCAAGCGTAACTTTTTATCCATGGGATCCTTAGAGGAAATGGAACCTTTACTTAGCAGAAAATCCATAATTTCATCCAAACCTTCTAGAGAAAGTGGATCGTTTTCCTTAAGAAAAGACTCAAAAAGACGATTTTCTAACTGCAAATGCCGGTTTTGCGTTTCGAGTTCTTGTATTAAATCAATAACTTGTTGATCAGTTAGTTCGTCCAGAGGATGACTGACCGCGTCTTCTTTATCTTCCGAAGAAATCGCACTTGCCGAGGATGATTCTGAAGATTCTTCGACTAGTTCATCACGAGGAACAACAGATTCAGGTAAAAGTTGTTCTTCTGAAATCTTTTCGGTTTTCTCAGATGAGGTTTCTTCCGTTTCAGTTTCTTCTAAATTTGTTTCCTCAACAGTCAGCTGGCCTTTTGAGGCTTTTTCCGACGGAATTTGCTCTTGCGATACTGACTCTTCCTGTTCATTTCCAGCTGTTGGAAGCACTTCTGTTATACTTCCTTGCTCTAAGTGAACATTAGCAAGGTCGTCTGATTTTTTGTTTTCTTCGTTTGCAATATTATCTTGCGTAATAATAGAAATGGAATTTTTTGACATGACTGTTGCTTACGTCAAAGCCTAAAACTTGAAAGTTGATTAATTATTTGAAAAGAAAATCAATTTTTAATATTTCTTTGTTTCCTCTTCGTTATTCGTGATGATGATCTTCATCTGCCGGATGTTCTTTGATGTTTCAATTATAACTAATTAGCTTTCACCGAAGAAAGATTGAATTCACTATGACTACGAAATGATTGATGTCGATGATTTTACAGGGCGATCGGAACGGCGAGGCCCCACCTCCGTTTGACGACATCCCGTTTTACGACCATTCGCAGGGCGGCTTTTTACCGTTCTTACCTCCGCCACCGCGACCACTATTCCTTGAGGACGTCTTGCCTTCAGGAACCGATGCTTGTGACCTATGCCCTTGGACGATCCGAGGAAAAATCATAACGAAGGCTGAGGGGCGAGGTAAAGGATAAAGGCCCCCAAGGGTTTTTGAGATGAAATTTTTTGAAGTGAAAGTTTAGATAGGCATCTTCGATCTGAAAATATTTATTGTGTAATTATTGAATGCGTGAGAGACTGAGTTTACTATACAACTACGTAGTAAACTCGTAATTTAATAGATTTTTTTGCCACAGAATTTCCGGGAGAACTTGGCTGGGTAGTGACCTTAATAATAGTGTCCTTTACGTCAGCACTGATAGGAGCGGTTGTGATGATTGCTATAATGCATTGCAAAAAGTCAAAAACCTCTCCAATTAATGGTAAATTTAATTAAAAATAACTCTTAATTTCAAATTTGAACATTTACGTTGTATTTTTTAAATGTGTATATTTATTAAATATATGTATTATATTTTCTAAATGTATAGAAGCTGAATGCGGAGGTGCAATTTCATTGGATCAACAAGAAACAGTGACATCGCATAACAAAAATGCTCCGGCACAAACTCCTCCCATTAGTAGTGGTTTGTGGGCTTGGCTAAACGTGCGAAGAGTTATGGCGACGTCTCCTAGCAATCTGGATAATTTACCATCTGCACAAGTCATGGAGAATCACTATACTCAATACAATAGTGTCCAAGAGGCTGTGTATGATGAGCTAGATAGGGAGAAATCTGATGAAGAAAATGGTAAACAATATAAGGTGACATCATTCTTTTGAAAATAATTTTTTTTAGAAAGTGCACAAAATTATGAAAACTCGCCATACGTCATACAAAGCGCGCCTTCTAGTGCTTATTATTCAGACTTGTCGTGCGCAGCAATGCCTGAGAGTACGTATGAATTAGTTGACTCTTCCCACAAGTGGGAGTGTCTCAAAGTTATTCCTGATTACGTGTAAATAATTGTACATAGAAACAGAAATGTGTGTGTATATATATATAAACAGTTTTTTTTATTTATTCATCATTAATCAGTCACAAATAAATATCTATACAAAGTAGGCGTGGTTTGATTGAATGACCAAAAAAAGGCAGACCCGATTACACAACTTTTTAAACGATATAAGAATGACATGTAGAATCATATGCTTTCCGATCTATAGATCCTGGAATTGGGCTCCATTAACATATAAGAAAGCAAATATATCAGGTATATTTACAAGATAACAATAAATATTAATAACACTCGAAAAAATGGCAAAATAATGACAAATAGTTGTCTATCGATGTTCATTTTTTGTTCCTTTAAAAAGGGAGTGCAAACGTTGCGGCACTTCATGAGAACAACAAACTTATAAAAACCTAAATTGGTTGTAAAAAATAAGGAAAATTATAATTAACAGGAAGACGCTTATTGTAGAAAAATAACGTTTGCTAAGTTCAACAAAAACGCAAAAACAAATTAAACAGAAATTAAGCCTTGAATCGAGCTTGACAACTTTGGTACTCCTGCTGTTCCTGTTCGATGTCTTTTTTTCAGCATAGGACGCAGTACGTAAAGGTATCGTAACTTTTGGGGCCATGTCAGTCTATATCGTCCTCCAATTTAGAGGGCGGAGTCGAATCCAAAAGGTAAATTTTAAGAGCCTGCTCTCTGCCAGATCCTATTACGCTTCGCCTGCCCATTCGGTGATCTTCTTTTTGGCGAATTTCTTTCTTTTCTTCTGAAGTTAATTCTTTTAAAGGTTCTCTTCTATCTCTAACAAGTAATAAACAAGAGGTTTTAGTCATTTCCAAATACTAAATAAATCTTCAACTTACTTGTAGAAAAACATGTATCCACAGCAAATGGAGAGTGATCTCTGTTCTAAACTATCCATTTTCCATTCAAGATCATCGTTAATTTCTAGAATATGAACATCATATGGAAAATTTCCTTTCACCTGGGCTACATCTAAATATTCCAGTGGTATGTTGGAAATTTCTGATACTTTCGTTCGTAAATGGTCCATTGTTGTCAGATCCAAAACGATCTCTAATAGTGAAAACACTATTGGTTATTAAAAATATCTTCAAAAGTAAATGTTTACCTTGAAAAGGGCCTAAACTTAATTCAGATGGACTGAATTTTCGTAAAAACAAAACAACTTGATTGTGAGAGGTTACAGTTTCAGGTTCGGTAAGTTCTTGTAAATATAATTCTAAATTATATGGAAACTGAACATCAATACCTAACTTTTGATCGTCCAAATAAACGGTTTTAGGCTATAAATCATTATTTTTTGAAACGTGACAATTTTACAGTCGACACAATAACAAACCATTTTCCAATTCTTTTCCCTCAGTCTGCACCGATTGTACGGAATATCCAATAAATTTTGTTTTTTGGCTCGTTGAAGAATCTCTTGTTTAACTGACTCCACCGTTTGGTTCTTGCTGATAATATGTTCGAATAAAAGCAAATTTCCATCTGTACTATTCGGTTTTAAATGGTACACTTTGCATTGATGTTCGTTTTCCCCCAATACTCTCCCAAGTTTCAATGTGAGTCTTTCCCCGTCTTTCACACATCTAAGGGTATCTTTTACTCTGGTCCACTCGTCATCAATCAAACTATTTCTTCTAAATACTTTGAAATAGGCTGAAGGTATCCGAATGACTTTTTCCAAGTGTTTTTTTAATGTTTCCAGAGTCATTTTTTTATCTGCTAGTATGCGACACTCCCGATAAGGTTGTTGAGAGTTAGAACTATTCGTCTCAAGTATACTTGTAACCTAAAAGTTTCCAAATATATTTTCCTTAAATATGATTACTTCTTAATTTCACCTAATTTAGTATAAAATTGAAATATGTATCTGGATACTGACCTTAAAATAGTAATTTATCCCATCTTTTTGAACATCCATACACGAATCTGGATGGTCCCAGTACATTTCTTCGGTCAGAACACCTAACACATCTTGACAAGGATCCGCGGGAGAAGCCATATGCTGATCGGCAGGAGAAGCCGAATTGCTTGATAATCCCAAACAATCCGCTAGAAAACGTTGCATTTTGTATGTATCATATAAAAGTAAATGTATGTCTAATATTTACGTGGAGCGTCACCTATTAGTGTCCTATCACTATCACTGAGACTGCTATCTTCACTGTTACTTTGATCATAGCCATCACCGCACATTCCTGACGCTCCCGGCTGTGGGGATACTCTTAAATTGGGTGAAACTGCATTCTCTCGTTCTTGATCGACGTTTTGATTTAAATCCAACGAAGGTATAGATAACAGTTCTAAGGTACCTAAAAAAAGAATATAGTCACGTATTCTTAAAGAGTCTTAAAGTTAACAACCTTCTGTAGTATCCGGCAAAGCGACGTGAAGAGTAATAATACCACTGTATATCTCGATTAGTTTTTTCAATTTTTGCATATTAGCATTTGCAGTGTCTGGATTATTGTGGCAAGCGTTGGATACATAATACTTATACTCTGGGCATTTATCATCTGGCAAATGTACTATTTCCGTGTCGTCGTGGAAAAAATTTGGTTCACAACCATAATTTGCTTGTATTATCTGGAAAACGAAATTAACCACTGAAACTGTAGTTAATGTCGAGAATGAAATTGATTGGGTCGAATCAAGGGGTTCACTCAACAAATCATTCTTGTTTTTAAATTCATTTCAATATCAAATTCATTTTAACAAAAAAGGAGATGCAATTTGTGTAATAAACTTCCGTTTCTTTCTCAACGGAATTTCATTGTTGCAAACCCAAAAATAAGAGCAGAAAACGCTGATCTGTTATTTACATAATGATTAGTACCTTTAAACTTTCAGGTTCCACCTTTAATAAATGTCCCAATTCATTTTTTAACTGTCCAATAGTTTCACCAATGTCCAATCGGACAACAACAGGCTCCTCGATGTCTTCATTCTCCAAATTAATGGGATACACTCTTACATTGATGCCGCCCATTTGATAATGTTTCCACTCGGTGCCTTAAAGTAACATATTCATTAGATCCTTTTGGTTACAAGATGTGACCACAGACCTGGTTCACGAATTTCCAACATCCAATCAAGAAACATAGGTACATTTTTTAGTCCGAACGTGAAAGTGATTTCGTCAGATTCAAAACTATAATCCACACACTCGTACTGTTTATTATAAGACACCATTCTACAATCCTGTAAATCGACCACCCCCTCCAATTTAAAACGTTTATAGGCGAGCTGAGCGAGTTCAGCCAGCGTCGAGTCGCAAAAGGCCTAAAAAGTCATAATTATTTAAAAGTTACTGGTAAATTACCTAAATCCTTACCGAAATATTCAATCCCAACAAGAAATTTGAATGTGGATGTAAACATACAACATTAATTTTTACCATTTGGTCCTGTTTCTTTCTATTGAGCCTGTCCTGTTCATCTTTATACTTCAAATTATTCAATAACATTTGCAAATGAGGAGGAAATTCGGTCACCGTCATTGCTGGACAATTACGTTCCTTGTCGATCTGTCGGTACATTAGCATGTAAGCATTGGTGCTCGACGTATATGCTCCCGAATAATAGGCGCGATGTGGCCCTCCCCCGTAAGTTTTCCGTATGTCATCATGTGTGACAGAAGTGACACTTTGGTCGTTGAAACAGAACCATAAATTTTTATCAAAGTCTTTTATGTAGGCATAGTAGTGACCTCCCGAGGCGCTTCCCGAGTGTATCATTATACTAAAGAGCTCGTAGGTGTAAGGACCTTTTGGCTCATTTTCCTGAAGATTAGTACCCGAACTAACATCGATTCCTACATATAAAAAACATTCAGTAATTAATAATGAAAGTCTCTTACAATTCAGAATCGACTATTCCTAATGTTGTACTAGATTTAATACACATTGCATTGTTGCATTTAATTTGCCCAGTTGCATATCAAGTTTTTCTAATGGACTTTAAGAGCACAGATGTGTAGATTATTAATTTTTGTATAATTACATTTTTCTCGCATAATTTTACATATTATTATGTAAAATTATGCGAGAAAAAATTATGTGTAATGTTTTCAATTTCTTCTCTAGGTTTATTAAATATAAAATTGTACTTGCCTTCATCACTATCAGCACAATTGTCGTCATGTCCATTAACAGTTGACGATAAATCAGTTCCTTGACAACTCTCATCGTCAGCTGAACCTGAATCGGTTGTGCTGCAATCGTCACATTTGGTTGCTGACTCCCTGCCACCCTCCCCTGCTCCAGGGACGGCAACATACTCTGTTTTGTGACCATTGCATTGGGGCACAAACGAATTCAGGTTTAGCACTTCAGGAAAGACGACTCTGTAAAAAAAATTGATATTTTTCAATTGAAAAAAAACTATTAATTTTTCCATACTTATCATTCAGCTTTATCCTGTGCATTGTATTATAATCGAAATCAAAACGCTTTAAATGTAAAGTTAATAAATAGGGAAACTTGGTGAATTTAAGGCCCTTGTGTGCATCGCATTTTTTATTACATTTCTCGCAAAAATACTGATTATTGCCATCAAGAGTCTCTGGTTGAACAAAAGCTCTTAAGGCTTCTTCCACACTGTTGTATGCAACCTAAAATAAATAATTAAATGAAAATAGATTTGTTTCCATTAAATATTACAGTGCTTCCGAAAGGTCGAACTGGCAAAGGGATGTCAAGAAAAGTGTCTTCACGTGATTTTTCAGTACCGCACTCAAGACACTTGACGTAATCCAACATTTTGCCTTCATAAAGATCATTTATTAAATTGGCTTGCTTTGTATCCTTAAAAGTTCTCTCTAAAGCATCAAACATCACTCTGCAAAGCTCTTGTATGTCGTGTTGGTGCCAAGCGTCACTACCTGGAAAATTAGAAACAATTACCGTTTCCAAAAAATTGAAAATTCCAGAGAGTATCTTATACCTTGCCATCCGAAGCTGGTAGTCAGATCAGTTGTTTCCACAGCAGATTTAGTAGAAGTTTGCAAATTAAGAAATAACTTTTGTAACTGATATGGTATGGAAATTGCCTCATTTTTGCCATCAAATTCCCAATTATAGAGAGCATTTCGGAACTCGGGAGTCATATACAAGGCTTGCAGAAGACTGTTCAAATAGCAAGTCATTGCTTGATTGACTAAACCGACATAACTGGATGACTCGTTGACTACTGGACTAGGTAAAGCAGTGGCCCACCTTCTAGTCTGATTGTATTGGAGCATTCCAGGACTGTTCCGATCTGTACTCGTTGTCGTTGGATAGTCTTCAAATGAACTAATTGAACTTATGGGCATAGCTTCTGCAGTAGGACTAGCCGAGGCACCCAATAGCAACTCGTCTTCCTTCCAGGTCTCCACTCCCATTGCGTCCACATTATTTTTGTTGAATAATGTAACTACTAGTTCATAATGAGAATTACTTTCCATGGGACACAAGCCAGTATCATTTAATGTTGCCTCTTTATATTGACTTAATTCACCCTGTAGGAACATTGAATTACTGGATTTTATTAGAATTTTCCACTATTTTTACCAATACTGCTCCATTGGCTTTGAAAATAAGCTCAATATCTTCAACTGGCGTAGCTATATACTTGGAAACCTCTGTGAAAATGTCGCTTATAAGCGTTGAAGAGGTTATAATGATTGAATGGGGTTCGTTGGAAGGTATTAGTATCTCAATGGAGTCATGAATTGTTACATTACAAGTGTATTCGTCTTGTTGATTGACCATGGTCTGGAAAATGCTTTAATTAAACTAAAATAAATGTCAAATAAGAGTATATATGCAGCATTAAAAATAAATGATGTTTTTCCATTCAGGTCAGAAACATCGCATTCTGGCCGATGTCCAAAAAGATATTTTTGGTCTAGTGTGTAGCATTATAGTGGGCCGACACTGCGCCCGCGAGTGGAACTCGCCTATACTTACCCAAAATGGTTTTTTTACGCAAATTTTGAAGCTTTTGGTGGGACACTTGTTTAGCTTAAAACTATCCACAACTCGTTCTGGAAAATGAAAATGTTTCTATCAGTCTCCATCCGTCCATAAACTATTCTCGCTTCATTGATTAGAACCTCGTAAATTATGACGAAAATATTGCAAAATACATATTTTTTATTTAATAGAAGCATTTTGTGACACAACAATTTTAGTACGAGAATTGAGCAAGAACAAATATTGACGCTTAAAACTACGAACATTGTATCTGAATTTTTGTCAAAAATGACATTCGATCGTTTTTCTACAAAAAAACTTGCTTATAAATAAATTAAACCCAAGTTTTTCATGAAGTTGTTATCAATGAAGCATCATTCTCCAAAAATATTTTCAAAATTTTGGCATTAATTGATATATAGGCAAGCTTTTTATAGGAAAATGATCGAATGTCATTTTTGACAAAAATCGAGATACGATGTTCCTATTTGCGAGCGTCGATATGTTTACGTCATTAAACTTGAAACGTCTGCGAGTTATTTTAGAGCCCCGTGAAGCAAAAAACGAATCATTACTTACGTGATAGCACTCCTTAGACAATCTCTAATGAAAATACTAAAAAAATCTAAGGCAATTTCAGGTTTTTTTCCAAATTTCTCGCCGGGGAAATTTGACATGTGTTAAAAGTCATTCGACGCCATGACACTACTGACTGATGACAAAACAACAGGGTTGCCAGATCCTCAGATGTTTTCCACCAAATAAGACTGTGTTCACCTATTTTGTAAAATCATACCTCAAACCACGATACACATATAACGGTATGCTACTAACTGTGTTCAAATTGGTAAAGTTCGCGCAGGTGACGTCACGTGCGAAGCAAGTCATTTTTACCGTGGTGTTTATTCGTAAATGTGTGGTTAAGTGCTTTGTTTATTTGTATTTATTATTTTTATTCGGATTTGCTTCGCACATGACGTCACCTCACATGCGCAAGAGCATACCGTTATATGTGTATCGTGACCTCAAACGCAAATCAATTCAAGCCAAAGACAAAATTAATGTCCAAAAAAAACACAAAATTAATGTACAAAATTCCCTACAGATACTGTTGTGTTATCGCATTATCTTCTTCCCCCTAATCACGTAAATAATAAAAATAGGAACAATTACTATTTTTCAACTATTGGAACACTTTTTATTGATTCCTGAACATTTTGGAAATTTGGAGTTGACCGGTTTTTGCACCGAGCCCTTCAATTTGTTCTGTGATAATGAAGTCCTGAAACTTTGGGGGAAAAATATTAAATCTGGCAACGCTGCAAAATGGTCAATGTAAACTGCCAAATGAACCTGGCGCATTCACCATTACAAAACAATATTAACTCATTTTCAAATAAGCACTGTTGGGAAAATATTTTCTTCAAAATGCAACATGTCCATTTATATTGCTACAAACTTAGTCAATGAGTTTGTAGCAATATAAAATTTTATTTAAGCAGAATTGTTAAGGTAAAATTTAATAATATATATTTTTTTATTAAAAACATATATTTTTTTTAGCTTGTTGCAGGTTGAAAAGATTTTTAAAATTTTTCACTTTTGTATTGAGATTCTATGAAATTAAGAAAAACAGATTTATTAATAGCTGTCAGGCATACAGAGTTGTTTTGCAACTTAAATAATGCAGTTGCCTTGAAAGCTATTGATACTACAAATTAAACATTAAAATTAAATTTAACTAAAAACTAATAAATATGATAACGTTTTTTAAAATTTTAAAAATATAGTAAGAAACAACTCCAAATAAACCAAGAAGTCGTTTCTAATTAAGTGAATGTATAGCGAGATGAATTTTAGGAGAATTTTAGAGTAATCTTAAAAAAGAAATTATTTGATAAGTTTTGAAGAACGATAATTTTCATGGTAGAACAGCAAGAAATAAACCATTCATTAGCCGAAAAAATACATTTTTAAAGGTGCAATTTGCAAACCAACATCTAAATGAAAATATAGTTTTGGGAGGCATTAATCTTTAGAAGTGAAAAAAAAATTCATTTGGATTCAATAAAATAATTAAATAAAAATAATGTAATAACAATTTGTATCGAGCATGTTGAAGGTGTTATGTTATAGGGAATTTATGACTTCATCAAGCGTCAGTAATTTACATTTCGTTGAGAACAATATAAGCCTATTATATGTATTTATTTTTACTTGAAGACAGAATTTAACTGTTAGTGCACAAAAATTTTGGGATCAATTGGAATTATTGTCTTTAGTATGACCAGTACCGTTTAAAATTTTCAATATATTATGGCAATTTCTTCTCAATCATCTAATGATAATTTAATTGAAAACTTATGGTTAATATAAATACAAAAAATAGTATATGCAACAAGCTGAAATACATAATTTAAAAATGAAAATTATAGATGAGTGCTGCTATATGATATCCCTAGAATACACTGTATAGTTGGTTGAATCAATGCCAAAACGTCTTCAAGCTGTTAAATAATAGAGGAGGGGCAACAAATTAAAAAAGTTTCTAAAAATTACTTGTTCTAAATATATTTACAACAAATTTCTGAATGAAGTAAAACCGGGCAACGCACATATTGCGCGTGAGTTTGAATTATTAATTTAAAAAAGGCGGGATATTTTGTGTAATGTTGAAATATAATGATCCAAAAAATTAAGACAACAATTTTTTTAAGTGTTTTTTGCTTTTTTTGTGAAAAATGGTCGCATCAAGATCAAAAAAAAAACATTTTAAAGCTTAAGTTTTTAGTTTTGAGATTTTTAGACCATCTTTTTGAGTTACGGGAATCGCACAACCATAACAAATTGTGCGAAACAAAAATTTTCCAATTGTATTTTTTTTTTGAAAAGTCGGGAAATTTTTTTGCAATGAAACCAAAACATTTGTCAGTTACCTTATTTATTCAGCTTCAATTTGGCTTTTTTTAGCCCATATACGTCAACTTTTTGTTGAAATATCTGACTTTGAATGAAAATGGATTCTTTTCTTTTCGATCATTGATATTTCAACAACCAATGGTCGCACATTACATTCAAAGACAATTTTAAAAACTTGAATAAATAACCTACAAAACTTTTTCATGATTTTTCGAGAAAAGAAGATTTTTTGCCTTTAACATCAATTTTAAAAAGTACAAAAAATTACGTTCTATGGTCTTTTAGAAAATCTACCGCCTATTTTACAAATATTGATGGGAAGGCTAATG
>JABRWK010000041.1:715229-742919 GCA_013372445.1 Hypothenemus hampei
GTTCTTGTCCTTTTCTTATGCTTTTTGGACTTTTTACTGTGTTTTCCCTAAAATATAAAATTCAACAATTTTTTTATTTGACCTAAAATAAACAATTACCATTTTGAACGTTCTAATATATTTTTAAAAACATGAAACATAACCTTACAAATGTATTCTTCTTTCTTTAATTATGGCTCTCAATTTTCTGGCAATTGACAATATCATTTGTCAGACACTGGTTTAATGTCCAAAAGACTTTATACGTTTTATTAATTTTTTTATGTTTTACATAAATTATTATTTTCAATTTTAAACATTTATAAGAATCTGGTTTATTTTCTCGGACATCTTTGAAAAAGTAGATTTTCCGATTTCTGCCCTGTTCCAAGGTGGCAACACTAGGGATGTTCTTGTTTACAAACAGATCAATACTGTGGCTCAACCCCTTATACGTTACTAGAGGATTTCCAGCGATCGAAATGTGAATGAATAATTTAAATCCAAAATGTCCGAGTACCAAAACGGACTGCCAACAGGCTGGGATAGGAAATATGACGAGAAATCTGGAAAACAGTAAGATTTGATCCTATTCTGTTGTTGAATAACTAATTTTCTGAATAATTCATATTCTTCTTAGTTATTATGTAAATCATTATTCCAAAACGACTACATGGGATGATCCAAGGTTTATAAAACATGGTACTCCGAAATATACAAACAACATTACAGTTGACTACATTCCTTTACAGGTAAGTAATCAAATATTGCAATAACTTTTAACATTATTTTTCACACTGGGATAAAAGCATCGTTCACCGGAAATTAGGAGGAATTCTGTATATCCCAATCATTCTCCACCTATTGAGGCTTTTGGGTCCCATTCTATACGGCTTCAGGTAATTCAATTAAATGATTTCAGATATTAGAATGTGTTCTATAATCATTTTTTCAGGATAAAAAATCTCCTAGGAGTCCCTTAAGATTACGGAGCGCCAAAGTTCAAGATGCTGCCAGTGGCGGTAATTTGGAAAATTCAGTGGCAAAAATCAGCGCTATGTTTCCCACAGTATCTGAAACTCATATAAAATTGCTATTGAACAAGTATTTTATCAATTTATCTCAAAAATATCCATAAAATGTCTATGTTTGTCTTCAGATATTTGAACCGAGAAGCTTTAGTGATAAGCGCCCTTCAAGTGGAAAAACATCCAATCACAACTCCAGGCCCATTCGCTACGCCGCCACCTCAAAGAAACATCGAAATAAAAGCTAATGACCCTATTTCCAGGTCGGGCAGTCCTCATTGTGGATTTCGACCTTCGCCAAAGAGCACATCCAACCTCCATTCATCTCCAAAACTCAAACTTCGGTACAGTACTTATAGGATCAACGTTTTCATTATAATTACTTTGTATTTTTCTAGATATATGAAATCTTTATTTCCCCATGCAGATGAAACAATCATACTTGAGTGTTTGCAAAATAATGAAAATAGTATCCAGAAAACATCAGAAAATCTAAACGAAATGGGATACCGTAAACGGGAATCTGTGAAAGTGGCCACACCTAATTCGAAAACTACTAAGGATTTGAGTGAAAATGTGGACGCAACTGTGGAAAAATCCAAGACACCTTCACCTTTGCCTCTTAAAATACGCACTAACGAAGAAAAGACAAAGATTAAAGAGATGTTAAGGGAAAAATATGAAGACGTTGCTGAACATTTGATTACGATTGCTTTAGAAAGCGTGAATTTTGATGAGCAAAGGGCCAATCAAATTTTGAAGATTATGAAGCAGGAAGACGAGGATCAAAAAAGTTCATGTCAACAGAGTAAAATTGATGGAAAACCGTATGTTTCTTATCCACTTAATTTAACAAAAACTAAAAAAATATTAATTCACAGAGAAAGTATTGACGAAACTGAAGGTATAACACCAGGATCTTCAATAAAAAGCCACATTCCAATCACCCAAAGCAGACAATCGATAAAATCCTTATTAAAAGCGGAAAAAAAGGACAACGGCAACACCAATCGTTTCAGTCGCGTCATCGATACAGACTCGTTACATTTCAAGTCGGCGAACTTGAGCAACACTCAAGGACATAACGATGCTATAACGAGGGGTCCCAACCAGAAGCTGCTATTGTGAGTACCAAACACCCAATTAGGAGGTTTTTAAACTAATAGAATAATTTAAAAGGGAAAATTACGTACAATGGCAAGGCTCGAATCGGTCTCTGACAAAAGGACCGCAAAACCTAGCGAGAGGCCCCAACAAGTCTTTTTTATCCCGTAAGATTTATACTCCCTGTGGCCCTAATGCTGAGCTAAGGAAAGGGCCTGGCTTTGGTTTTGCCAAAGAGAGTATTTTTAATCAGATGAAGGCGATTCTCGTAGGCGAATCCCGATTAAATTAGTTTCGGCAAAAGCCTAAAAGTATATTTTTAAAGAGAAAGTTTGATTTTTCAAAACAATCCGCCCCTGTAAAGTATTTTTTATAGGCAACCTCTGTTACGTGTTGGTGTACTACAACTGATTAAAGAAAAATATTTAAGAGGCTACAAATTTTAGCTTATTCGTCCATTTTGCGTCCTATAGCAATCTAAATACCTTTTATTCAGTAGGCCCATGAAAACGTACTCGGGTTATGACTGAAAGTTGTTAAAGGCGCTTATAGACGATATCATTGGTTATCAATATCAGGCTCCGTCTATATAATATTTTTATCTTATCTCAACTGTTATTACAATATGAACTCTGGACTGCCAATTGGCCTACAGATGTTCAAAATTGTCTTCAATATGACAAGTTTATAATTATGGAAATCGTCTATAAGCCCCTGTAAATAGGTCAAATGGGAGTTCAAATTTTGCTTTTCAGTAAAGTTGAGTTGGGCTTTCAGTCTCCAAAAATTGGTTGTTTTTGACAAAATCAGTATTGTGTTACGTTGCTGTACAACATGGCGTTTCTCCATTTGACTAATCGGATGCCGTTTGATGACTTTTGTCCTTCTACATTAACAAGTTTTTTTCTCTAGAAAAAAAAGTCATTTGATGCCAACGATTTTTCACTTTCGATTCTTTTTTCACATTGCATTGAAAATAGATTTTTCGATACAAATATCAAACTACAGGTTTCTGTGTATAAAAACCCGAACAAGTTAATGTAATAATCGGCATTAAGTTATGCGTATAGCAACGCAGCAACAGAAAAAATTCTTGTCATCAATGCTCCATTTGAAATACGATATCAGTCCCATACAACACCGAAAAAATGACTTCAGAAAAATCTGGAAAACATTTCCTAATTCCAAATATAAATCCAGAAATAGTCCTGTTAGCTTTAATTAATAGGTACCAAAGCTCTTTGTCATTTCTTGTTTTCTGTACTATTAGAGTTGTTCCGGAGTAAGAGAACCTTTCTAGAACTAATACGTATTAAGATGCATTCACACTTAATGAATAAACCAATGTCATAGAGATGGGTATGTTACCACACACATACTCATTAATTCAAACATCGTTGAATTTTCTTATAATTTGAATATGTTCGTTCGTTGAGTATGGACACATCTTTAGATTTACATATTTCTATTTATCTATTGCACAAAAACAAATGTGATTCACCACATCAATTCTATAACGGTTTTATTACTCTACCGGAACCACGAACAATATTGCTAATAACTATTTTAAAAAAAAATAGTGCAAAAAGTGACTCCTTCAAATTATTCAAGTTTTCTTTAAGGAAGTCATAGTGGCAAGTAGGTAGGTTCACGCGGGCGCCAACCACCTATTGCCGTAAAAGTTGAATCCTTCCGAGAGTCGTACATTATTTTTCATAAAACCTGTATCGGAACTTCAACATCTTTCTGTTTTTCACAAGGTGTCCCAGAAAGAGGTGATCAACGCTTTAGCATGTATTTCTTAGTTAAAAAAATATCAATTCGCGACGATATACCTCTATCCGAAATTGTCTTCTTCTGGAGATTCAGTCTCTCAAATTCCATTTTTATTTTTAATTTTTGCAAATAGATCGAAAATAGTTATATCAATTGCAATGAAATTTGAAGTATAGTCTTCCTACTTCTCGGAACACATTCACCGGGAGTTATCATTCTAAAATCATTAGGGTGGTAGTTTATTACCTAAAAGTCCAATGTTAAATCGACCAAACCTTTTTTATTCGCCCTTGAAGATAGTTGATTAGAATCGTTGTTCAACTGACTGCCCATGCGTACTCAATAATCTAAAACATTTTATATCTAGAGTACATGAGCGGCAAGTTATTTCCGTTATTCCTTCCATTACTCGACTGCCACTTAGCTGTTAATAGCAATACAAAACTATTTGGGAATAAATTCAGTAACCATACCGTCTTTAATGTGAAATCGAGCTACTATCAAAAGGGTAAACGGTCAGTCTAACAATAAGTGTTTGTTGGGGATGCCAAAACTAGTATACAAGTTTGCAAAATGAAATCTTCAAATAGGATTCTAACGGGTTGAAGTGAGAACGCAATTTAGAAATTATAAATTGAACAAAGACAAAACAACATTCGTTGTGGTAACCCAAAGTGCACTGCGTTCCCCTATCATTGCAAAAATGATTCCTTTGGATAGTGACGCAACAAACAAAGCAGGTATAATAACCACCAATGGTAAGTGAGAATTTCACAAAAAATCAATTTCTTTGATTTATTTCCCAATGCTAATATAGACAGTTCTAAAATAAATTTAAAAAAAATGCAAATGACGGTCCGCCTTCAATTATTCTTCCCGTCGAAATATTTCCCATTCGCGCGAAAGACGCAATGCTAGGTATCACTTTATGGTGGAAGGAGAAAATAAAGCACCTCAATATACAATGGGTTTTGTTTCCTTTTTATTTAATATATTTGATGTATTATATTCTCATTTCATGTCATTAAAATCCTATTTGCAGATTTTTCTCCAGACCGCTATATACAGGGTCTGTCTGAAAAGTATTAAGATCGATACCATAAAGAAATTATTAACAATAAACTTACATAATGTTAATATTTTTTTGAAACACTCTCTTCCTGCAGTAATAAAACAATACTGGTTCCACTGATTATGTGCTTTCTGAAAATCGGAAATCGCAATGCGGTTCAGGCTTTTCATCGAAGCCGTTTGGACCGCCTTAATTATCGCAAAACAGTGTGCTTTTAGGCTTCTTTTCCTCTGAGAAATTAAAAAAGTCAGGAGGAATCAAATCTGGGCTGTAGAGTAGTTAGGGCGGCATTGCCACGTTCTGCTTTGTCATTATCCCCTTCATAATCAGCGACGTGATACTGGATGTGTTATCGTGATGGCGCGTCCAGGTATCGGCAAATGACATTTCGGACGCGACAGATCCTAATTTTTGCACATTCGAGCACTTTTACGAAAAACTTTATACTGCATCTCAAATTTCGACGCGAACATTGAACACAATTTCACTTTAAACACAATGTATACACTCCAAAGATTCGGAGGCAATTGAGCCTCTTTCCTCAGCATAGGTGACACTCTTCCTATCGACTGTGACTTTCATTCCCTATCTCTTACCATTAGCAAAGGAAAATCAATCTCAATACTTTTCAGACAGATCTTGTGAACATTGATACGACCCATTGTCTAACAATTCACTTCAATACATCGATGTTTATGGGAGTTTTGCCATTCCTGAGTCACAGTTTTCCTCCTCTGTAGTTCCTCGATTTTATATTAACAATGCCACTGCCGCTAAACTAAACAATCCGAGCAATTTTGGCAACTGATTTATAAAGTGAGGTTGATATTAATGACAGTTATTAATTGTGATAACAGGATGATTATGGACACAGTATATACTGTGTTATGGATGCGCGTCATTTTTTCCACAGTAACTGACAGATGTGGTTTGTAAAGAGACTTATAACACGTTAGGTTAGCTAAGGCTATTTTATAGGCATTCTAAGCTGAACTTACGATGCAGATTTTATGAAAATAATCTTAAATGATCAAAAATCGTTATTTTTCCAAAAATAAAAAGGTACATATTTTTGCACTCCTCACAATTTTCCTTCCCCTTTCCACTATGTAAATCATCGTAAACATAAATTAAAAACTAGTAATTATTGAAAAATACGTTTTATTTTCGTTAATCCATTTAGAATCAATTAGACTATTAAATGGTTTCAATAGTTCTGCTCAATGACTTTAGAGAAGTTTACTAAATAACGTCGTTTTATAAAATCTGGAAAATTTCAGATCAGTCTTAGGAGAATATTAATTATTTTACGCGATTATAATGAGGAAATTAGCTAAATGGTCTTTTAATACTCGTTATTTTTAATATTTGATTTCAAGAAGTGAAATCAAACATTAATAGTGAAACCTTACTGAAACTTATGCAAGGTGTATAAAACGTTCTGTAAACCAATCGAATCTTATAGATAATTTGTAAATTTGAAAATGATAATTTTTAAATTTAAAAATCTTAAGACACAGGATTACAAGCTGTATGAGACGAAGATATTAGCTTTGTTCCAACAGGATAGTACAACTGTTCTAGAATTGGTTGCTTGTGAGAACTAAATAGACTGCAAAGTTTTATACCTAATGTGAATGAAACAATCAGACAATTGTCTGAAATCACTAAATAAAAACATAAATTAGATGAACATGTCATTGCAAACCGATAGAATACTTGTATATATGTTTTGGCAAGTAATGAATGTCTGTAAAATCGAGACAACTCTGAACACCAAACGGAGAAATATAATATTTATAGGTAGACGTCGTGATGTTTTATCGATAAAAATTCTAATTGCGAGAGAGGCCAGCAATAGACAGCATTCAACTCAAAATAACCCTTTTGCACAGGAGTGTTGCAAAAGCTTAAAAACAAAAACTATTAGAGCTCGAATAGGAAATTTTACTACATCCAACGCAGTCTCAAAGTACCACTCTATTAGATTTTTGTCCATTTTCTTTAATTATAAAAAAAGAAAGCTATGTCAATGTTCAACAAAACGATGATGCGTAGTTTTAGAATATGATACTTTGATATCCGAGATAGTCCTTCTAAATAAATAGGTATTTCTTGTAAAAAATTTTCAGAATTATTGCAACCATTTAAGCGTCGTTTCAGGTGGCTGAGAATATATCTCGATCGTAAAACAATTCATTAATTATCTGGATTTCGTTAGTAAAATCTAACCTAAATCATAATTTTATGAAGTCAGTCAAAAGCGCGTCCGTATTTGTTCGATATAAACTGAATTTTCCTGCTCAGTCTATTAGTAATATACTCTGGATAATACAGATTCAATACAAATTTTGCTTCTTTAATCATTAGCTCTACATTTTGCAGAAACGACCTAAAATATTCATTATGGAAATGGGCGCAAATCCACACTAGAAAATCACTTACTTTAAATTACTGCAATTCTTTGGTTGCCCGCTTTTTAAACAGTGTAAAATGGCTAAAGCGGCCTCGTAGAGCTTCGTTCCAATACCACGCGAGTTTTCACCTCTGCGCGCTTTCTCGTTTTCCAACCACAAATGGAAATATTTAAACATATTCTTAGCATCGCCTAAAAGATAAAAATTTATTTAAAAATGATCAAAAACCATATATTATAGAAATAATCGTCCTGGCTTGTGAGACTTGAGACAATTTATACTAACCTAAAATGACGTAATAATCGTACAGTCTATAATAAACTTCTTCGAAGTCTTTGTGATGTTTGTACAAAATTTTCTCTCGGATTATGAGACATTTTAGTAACACTTCTAGCTGATTACCTTCGTTACCTATAATTTAAAATTAAATAGAAGAAAGTTAAGAAATGCAATTAGAAATATTTACTTTCAAGGTATTTCTGCGCCCCATCATTAATCTTTCGAAATATTTCTATTGAATATTCGTTTCCACAATTAGAACAACAAGAAGTGTACGTCTCTTCGGGTACTTCTGGTATTAAACCGTTGCACTTCGGACACAAATAACTGTCCAACATATCCTATAATATGAAACTGTTAAATGCAAAACGCACTATTATTCGAATTAAGGCATACCACTTCATTTTCTGGATTGCTACATATAATGCATTTGCACTCGAAATGATAAAGACTTCGACAAATTTTCTGTCTATGTTCCTTCGTCATGCCTCTATAAGTTACTCCGTAACAATTGAATACTTCCTCGTTTTCCCTTATGTCTTCTAGAGCTTTTACTATAATAGTATCACAGATGAAGCTACAATAAAACAAAAGATAGTGATAAATTAATAATATGTATACAATTAATACAAATTAGTGACGTTCGGTTTACAAGAATGATTCATCATGCTAACGGAAGGAAACATTCCACATGCAATCGAGATCAATGTGTCCGGAAATAAAATATCACTGGAAGAGTACGTCCAATGTTCGATAATGCTGGAATTGCAGGATAATTGAGCAATGTGCTTGGTAATTAAACCTCCAACATGTCTTGCGAGGTTGTCCGAATCAGTTTTTGGACAGCTATCCTGTTGGAGGAACCAATGGAAAAAAGTCGTGTATTTCTTCAAGTATGTTACAATTATTGCGGCCATCTATAAAAAATTTTCTATGAAGTTAAACCCAAATATACCGAAATCATGAAAACTTACCACCATATAAGGAGTAGCGTTTTTACTTTTATAAATATGAGACACTAAACGGTTAAAATAAGGATAGTTGTCATCTTTGTTTCCAAAATGCTTTAAATCTTCTTTGTAACTCCTTTTTAAGCTTTTGAAGCCCGATTTCACACCTTTCAAGACCGCTTTGAAAGCTGGAAATCCTATTCCTAAATCGTACCAGATATTGGCAGTCATGCCTTCGCATTCCCATCTATGATATTCTGTCCATGACTTGGATCGGCACATTTCATTACAAAAAACACATAAAGTACAAGAATGGCAGCTAAAATATGTTTTAAACTTTGAAAAAAGATTGTTTTCAGAATAAAACACCTACGGTACACTACTGATGATATCCTTGAGGCAGTTATAGCACTTAAACGAGTAAAATTCCTTGTTTTCTTTAAATACTGGAGCAAAAATGAAGGCTTTCTCAACGAATAAGACGTCACCTTTTGTGATGCTTTTGTTGGCTGTCACATAACGACCCTTGCATGCATCATAACTGAATATCAAGTTTTAGTACAGCATATTATTGAGTTAGCTTTACATCGGATTTACCTTAAACGAAGTTTCGCAGAAGAATTGATAAAATGAGTATTTTCACCATCTTGTAACTTGGGAAGGTCATATGAACTTTCTCTGTGATTTTCCAAACAGCAACTCTTGTGTTTCATCGTGGACTTTTTCATACAATTTAACTTAACGACATATTTTTCTAAAATTTCAGTTATAAATACATAACCTGACAGAGACATGGTTGAATAAACCTTTTTCTGAAATGTTTTCTTTATTTAAATAAATGAGAGCCTCCTGGATACACTTATCCAAATTCTCTTGTAGCCCCATTTCCCAATAGCATTCCGCTTTTCTCAAATATATTTTTGGCCATAAGTCCTTAGGATAACTGGTCTTGAAACATAAATCTATATCTCTCAAACAGTTCTATAAACTTAATTTTAATAAGTGATGATGAATGAAATTAAAACACGAACCTGAAATTCCTTCATTTCAAAGGAAACAGCGGATCTGTTGGCTAAAGCAAGTCCGTATTCTCGACTATTAACTGTTGCAAAACATAAACTTTTCGTGTACAGCTCCAAGCTTTTTAACAAGTCTTTTCGGGCATAACATTTGTTGCCTTCCTGTCGATAAAATGTGGAAAGACTATCATCTTTTTGTACTTTTGTTTTGAACTTTATTTCCAGCCAAGATTCCACTGGAGATCTAAAAATTACACATTTGTACCTTGAACGATTAAACTTAATGGAAAACATACAAATCTAAACTGTATAGATTTGCAAACAACTCGAAAATGTTGCCTTCGATATTCGTGAACTTATCTGTGTAATAAGATAGAAGAAAATCCATTTTTGCCCTTTTGAATTCTCCTACATTTGTCTTGAATGTGTATTTCTTAAAACCGACCGGAGGTACCGACGTTGAACAAAATAGAAATTCAAGGAATTTAAAAAGAAATCCTTGGGAATAGTTAAAATTCTTTGAAACACTTTGAAATGCAGTAAAAAGTAGTGTTTTTCCTTTTATTCTTGAGAGAAAATAAATAGAAAATAGGTTAGACGTCAACAAAACCAAAAATTTCCTTTTTTGGGTCTTCTTCTTTTTGTTATTGGAAACAAACAGCAACGTCTTTTGGCCAGCTTTCCTGAGGTAAATTTAAACATCCTATGCTTTTTAAATTTATATTTATGTAATTTATATTATCTATTTTTATTTACATTTAACCTTTTGGTATTAATGTGTTATTTAATATTATTTTTATTAACATTAGAAGAAGAAATTAAAAGTAGAAGGTAAATGGACACTGTTGTCAAATTCAAAAACACTGATAAATAAATGTTTATTAAAAACTTAAAATGTAGCTTTATTAAATCAAATATTTAAACTCAAAATAATTCATTGTTTATTCATCACCTTATATGAAATTCTTAAAAACATTATAAATACGCAAGCGTTGTATTTATTCATGCAATTGGCGGGCATTTTAAAATAACATTCCAGTACCAAATTGGATTATTTTATTTTTTTATTTTTATTTTATTTTTCTTATTTTTTTTTTCATATAAATATATATATATATATATAATTTTTATTGGATAATATGAAGAAGTAACCTTGAGTACATAAACGATTTAATTAACATATAATAATACATTTTTAACATAAAATATGCTACAGAAATACTTAAAAATTATATTTTTACGAGGTGATGTGATGATATTTTGTTACTATTGAAATCTTATGTCGTCTTTTTGAACCGTCAAAGCGACCTACATAACAATTCCCCTCGTATATGCGCAATTTATATCAAACAGTTTCCTTTTCTTCATTTTTATGGATTCTTTTAAAGGTTTTCGTTTGAATCTGCCTCGTATTCAGCACGAAGTCTATATTATTTATTGCAATTAAACAAATTCATGTTTTAGTAGTGAATAAGGAGCTGCCGCGATAATATACAATAGAGAGAACATTTTCTACAAGAATTCTTCAGTGGGCGACAATGTTTAAAATACCAATTATCTTATATTTTCAGGTAAAAACACTAGTGTACTACAATTGAAACATACAAATTTAAGGAATTTTTCCAGGTATTAACATTAATGAGTCACATTCAACATTATGCGGCAATCAACAATGGTAAAATACCCATATATCATGGTCAAATCCTTTAATAATATTTACTTATTTCTGACCTGACCTTGACATTTTCTATAAATTTTAAACGATATTTTTAATGTAACAGATCTGAATAAGGCGTTAGCTCCTCTCGATGACTTAGGGGCTCGAATCAGCGAGCAAGTTCATGCGAATCTGCAAGGTTTAGATAATTTAGGATCACAAATCAATCAACAAGTGCAGGAAAATATACACGGTTTGGACAATTTAGGATCTCAAATCTCACAATCAGTTTATGAAAGTTTGGAGCCTGTTAGAGCTTTGGAAATCAAGGCAAAACTTAAAAATGGAATAGGCGGAGTCACACTTGTGACCTATCAACCTTCAGGTGTCATTTTAATATGGAAATTACACTATCTAAAATTCGCAATTTTTAGGTCGCACATTAATCATCAAAAATTCCAATCAATACATCTGTAGAGCAGAAATCAATATTACTAGCGGCACTTGTAAAGATCAACTAATTCCATTTGAAATTTCTGAGAAGTCCGATTGGTGTTTGACGAACTCTAACAGCCACACCTTGGCTAATAATCAGTTGTGTTTAAGCACTTCTACCATTTCCGTAATTATTTCTAACAGCCAAGTAACATGTAGCAGTCCTGGCAAATTGTGGCAAACCAGCTTGGAGGAGTACAGACAAGTGTGCTCACCCTTACGAACTTCAAGCCGGTATAGGTATATCCCAGATGTAAATAACCCGTTTCATATCAAGGTGCCTAATAACGACAATAAATTTGTTAAATGTGAAAATAGTGAAGGCAACTATTGTCTTTTCCAAGAAAATAATAAGTGGATGAACATTCAAACACAACAAGGGTTCACCATTATAAATTCTGTAGACTAATAAAGTACATAATCTTATCTAAAATAAATAAATAAACAAATAAATAAATAAATAAATAAATACTTGAGTATTTCCACCTGAACAAATTCCAGTTGTGACGCTTTGTCGTCTTTCTCATTACTTTTTTGTCACCTCACCAGGTTTATATCGTAACTTTCCTGCCTTATTTAGTCATACAGTATACTATTAAGGAAGTTAGTGAGAGTTGGTCACACTTTAACTTTAATTACTACGAACCGGATGATGGAACCTTCAAGAAATTGAGACGAACTGTGGGTACGAACACTTGGAGTAATACTGTGTCATTGGCAAGCAATCAAATTCAATACTACAGTTTTGTATAAACAATAAATAACTCAGTTTCAGCTTACCATAGAAAAATTAATTGTCAAAAAATATATAAATGGAACATAAATTCCTTTCTTTAAAAGTTATGAAGGATAAAATCTAAGAATTACAAGAAATTTGACCTGTAGAAAGATGCTCGTAATTACTGTTTTACTTGGTAGTACCAATTCCTTTTTTTTGCACAATTACAATTTTCGACTTATGCTGAATCGTCTTCAAACCTTAGTGTCTTAGATTCTTCCAGGAGTCGACAACAGTGCAAGACACTTCATTCATCCTCTTAGGGTAAATGCGGGAGAGTTGCCGCGGAGGGAGAGATGCTGCAATGTACGTATCTTCTTGCCAATCTATAATAACTGATGGACAAAATTAGCGCACCACTTGAAAATTCATTAAATTTTGACAATCAATATCTGCTCAACCACTGGTTGGATTTGAATGATTTTTTTTTCAATTGTAGCCCTGTTATTGGTGAATTTCCTGTAGTGAGAATATACCCGAAAAGTAAAAACTACATATTATACAGGGCGTGTAAATAGTGTCTTGTTTTTTCAGCAAAGTTTAACGTCTTCTGTGGGCAATACCAGGTGGCTGAGGCATACGAAAACTATACAGTGGATTATATTATTACATTATTAGACAGGTCACCATATATCCAGTGAATACAAACAATGATAATTTTGGACTAGTTTAATCTCTAACTTAATAAACTGTATTTGAAAAAATGCAAGATGTCTTGAAAAATTGAATATCTCTGAAAGGTTTCAAGATAAATAGACGATTAAAAAATAAAATACTCAGGAGAATCCAGACTACATTACTGTATGGTTTTTGTGCCACCTGGTATTACCCACAGAAGACGTTAAACTTTGCTGAAAAAGCAAGACACTATTTACACGCCCTGTATAACATGTAGTTTTTACTTTTCGGGTATATTCTCACTACAGGAAATTCGCCAATAACAGGGCTACAATTGAAAAAAAATTCATTCAAATCCAACCAGTGGTTGAGCAGATATTGATTATCAAAATTTAATGAATTTTCAAGTGGTGCGCTAATTTTGTCCATCAGTAGATGGCCAAACTATAGATGGTCAATGAATCAAAACATGTACTAAGCAATGAACAATAGTTTCTACCTAAGTTTTATGCCAGTTGTATTTTATTGTCACGTTTTGTTCCTTAAATGAAATAATTAGTAACAAATTTTTCCGTATAGATAAGTATACGTCTGTTCCATGTTATTCACTTATATTTGTCCATATTCATAAGGTTTATTGAATTTCTCGGAACCTAGTAAAGGTATTTCAAAGAAGTTATCTTCGTTTTAGGCATGTGATGACCAGTAGTCGGTCAATAATCATCAACTTCAGATATGCAGCATCTCACCAAACGATTTGGGTGAGATGTCACATTGCAGACCGGAAAAAAATGTTTTGTTATGTTTTTTATAATATAATTAGTGCCTTTATTTTTATGTAGATTAAAAGGATAATGTTTAAGTTAATTTATGTTGAATTTGTAGAAATTATAAAATACACATTTAATAAAATATGACAATTTTTCCAAATGTGCGGCAACTCTTCTGCATTTACCCTATAGTGCCAAAGAAGTCAATCTTTTGGAATTGACTTAATACTTTCATGTTCAATTATTAACGAAGCCTTTTTCTTATGAACACTAGTAGCATCTTTCTAATTGTCTCTTTTAGGTCAAATTTTCATAAAATTTTACAATGAAGATGAGAGAAAGGTTTCACTAGAACATTAATCTTCTTAGAATTCAGAAATCTGCTTAAATACCTATAGAAAAGCTTTTCGAGGGCTACAATGGAAAAAATGAGAAATGCACCAATCGAGGCGTCAAAAATTACACTTGGTACACAACTATGACAATTAAGGCGTTCGGAAGGTAATAGCTTACAAATTGAGTCAGTTTGTCAGAAGAACATACGATTCACGAGCGTGTCATTTTTTATGCTAAAAAAATAGAATTAAAAGAAAATGTTATATCGATATTCCCTTCAAGATTAATAAGTCATAGATTGTTGGTTACCAGTGAGCTCAACACCTACACTGGAGAATGCACTCAATGTTAAATCCGTATCGGAGCGGACTGTGTAATGTAGGTATTACGCCGTCCTTCTCAGAGACGTAAAAAACGTCCCTGATCGGAGAAGGACGGTGTAATTTTCAAGTCCAAATCTATCTTTGTCTGGCTTGTTGTTGTTAGACGATGTTTGAGTGATGACAATATTTAGGAAAAAAAAGGATAGGTTTGGACTCGAAATACTTTCTCACTCTGCCCAAATCACTCCATAAGAGTGCATTCTTCAGAATAGGTATCGACCTCACTGTTGATCACAGATGAAGGGCACAAGGGCAAAATGACTTCAGTTCATTCAAATTGAATTTGAGAAAAATTAAATTTAAAGTTAACAAATGCCATTTATTTCCTGGTATAATATTATACTACTCATATGAGTAGTTTTAATGCATATTTTTCAGGAATTTAGTCACTTTCAATTTTATTGATTCGACTATCTTATAATATTCTTATAGTGCGGCATTGTGGCACCTCAAACTCAAATTTTTAAAAAAGTGGACTGAGGTCGTTTTTTTCTTGTGCCCTTCAGATATCTGTTCAGATACATCTGAAATTTGGATAACTTAAACCATCTCTTGAAAGAAATTTTGGTCTTCCAAGAAAATAATAAGTGTTTGCGGTGATAGATCGTGTTAAATTCTCTTTTTTTGATGAACGGATTTTGTTAGTATCATTTTTGGTTTATGTCAAAGCTAAAAATTAATTTATTTTAATTGGAGCACTCTATATATTTTTATTCTGTTAGAAGTTTTCATATTTATTCTTCAATTTTTCTCGAAATGTCGTACAAAACTTTAAAACAATACGAGTTCCTATCAAAAAATGTATACAAGACAATCACTGATGATTATTAATACTTTAATTATTATGTCGATAGTTGTAATTTGAAATTCTTTAAAGGCTTGTTTTCACAGTGATAGTGATAGTGATATTTGCTGTCATGACAGTAACTATCGTGATAACTGTCATCGTGTAGACCATGTGATAGTCACTGTTTTTCTCGACCAAACCCATGTTCACGCTGATAGTGATAGTAATAGTTGCTATCATGATAGTAGACTCTGATAGTATTGTTGTGAAAGAGTGTGGAGTCTATTTTTATACTGTCATGACGGTAACTATCATCAGGCCTTATTCATAGAGATTCATAGAGCATTCAAAATATTTTCAAAGAAATTATAACTACATTTAATTTATGTTCCTCTAAATTTTAGAAGAAAAAACACAGTAATGAATAAAATTTCGAAAAAAATTAATACCTACTTTGCAAAATTCAAATGAAACAAAATAAAAATTAAAATAATCTAAATATTCAATAAAACCTCCATTTTCTTTTCTTACCTTTAGGTCCTCATTCGTACTTTGTGTTCAGTGAGCTAATGAATGTTGATAGAATTAATAGTGTAAGTATTATGGTAACATGAATAGGAATAAAATTCAACACATAGACAAACAACACGACAAACGTTTACGATGTGTGAAGTTTACCGAATAGTGTGATAGCATTTGATACTTTTTCCACATAGATTCAAATAGAAGTCGGTAAAATGATCCACATCAAAGCAATATTCATGCATAAAATAATTCCACATGTAATGTGAACTACACGACAAATGTCACTCGATATGGAAGTTTATGGACATTCGCTTGATTTGCCTTGTAATGCGGCTTTAGAAGCAGCTCTTCATTATCTTGTTTACTTTATAATGTTCAAATACGTATGAGAATAATCAGAAAAATTGTAATTTTTACAAGAAAATAATGAATAATTAAATTTTGAATGGCAACAAAGAT
The DNA here is from genome assembly GCA_013372445.1 of Hypothenemus hampei. NCBI lineage: Eukaryota > Metazoa > Arthropoda > Insecta > Coleoptera > Curculionidae > Hypothenemus > Hypothenemus hampei. Next base: position 731,662 of record JABRWK010000041.1, read on the forward strand.
TCTATAGTGCTGTCATTATCAATATTGTATTTTAATAAAGTAGGTACCTAGTCTTATCACAAAAACACTTGAGTACTTCCACCTGAGCGATTTAGTTTCAGTCACGATGTCTTGCATAAACTTTCTCGTACTTTTCTCCGCTCTTTCCGTCACCTCTTCATTAGCAGCAAATATCTTAGCGATCCTACCAACTGCCTCTTTTAGTCATCAAGAACCATTCAGACCACTATGGAGGGAACTAGTGAAACGTGGTCACAATTTAACATTAGTTACCACGGATCCAATGAAGGAATCTTTGAAAAACTTTCAAGAAATTGATATGAGTTACGCTTACGAGTACCTGAAGAATTATCGCGCTGTTGGCAAGTACCTCTGTAAATTAATCCTTGCAGAATTTCAGAGATTTTTAAATTTTAGATCTGGCAATTAATGATTCAGTATCGAATTATGATAAAGGAGTAGCTGTCAAGAGAGCCATAAATGATGCTTACATCCATTTCTTTAGAAGTCCCGAAGGACAAAATTTAATCCATAATAAAAGAGACAACAAGTTTGATCTATTAATGGTAGAAGCAAATCTGCCCGCGATGACTGTTTTTAGTTGGTGGTATCAAATTCCATTTATTGGTGCGTAGATTTTCGTAGTACCATTTTCGATTTATGTAGAACCCTCCGCAGGCCTTAGTACCTTAGATTGCTCGACGCAATTCCACGAGAGCGTGGGGAACTATCATCACCCAGTTATAACGCCCGATGGAAATATATATATTGAAAATCCAGATAAACCAAATTTTTGGGAAAGACTAAACAGTTTCATATACAGTTTCTTTTACAAGTTAATATTCCTCTTTAGAGTTTATCCTTTTGATCGTGCAATGCTGCAAAAATTCTTTGGTGAAACTGTTCCGCATGTTCAAGACATCCAAAACAATGTCAGCATGCTTTTCATAGCCACCAATCCAATTTTTCATAATGCAAGACCTTTAATGCCTAATACCATCACTATAGGTAATGGCATGCAGTTGACAGAACAAAAACCTTTGGAGAAGGTAAAGGACATTCTGGACTAATAGGATGCTTGAAGTATATTTATTTTGCAGGATATTCAGAAGTTTCTTGACAACGCTCGCGAGGGTGCAATTTACTTTAGCTTAGGCAGTAACCTTCGAGAAGATCATTTAAATGCATCTACAAAAAGTCAATTAATCCAGGCCTTTTCATCACTTCCTTATAATGTTCTTTGGAAGATCAATGATGAGTTTAAAGACCTGCCTCCAAATATTATTACGAGGAAGTGGTTTAACAGTCAACTGGGCATTTTAAGTAAGTATTCATAGCTTTTGAGCAATTTTCTGAAAAGTAATACAACTGATTTTTTAGAACACCCCAACATAAAGCTTTTTATCACCCAAGGAGGTCTGCAATCTATGCAGGAGGCAATCTATGCCGATAAACCCATGATAGGAATTCCGTTTTTTGGAGACCAGCCTAGAAATGTAAACAGAATGGTTCAATTAGGGTATGGACTGAAAATATTAAAACAGAACATCACTAAGGAGTCTGTTCAGGAGACTATATTGAAGATTATGATGGACGACAGGTAGAATTTGAAAGAAGTAATTCTTAATAAGGTTTTTAATTCTTTTTTCATAGATATTCGATTAAAGCAAAGGAGTTCGGAAGAATTTTTCGAGATGTTGAAATGAATGATGTAATTAAAACCGTCTGGTGGACCGAATATGTTTTAAGGCATCGTGGTGCCCAACATTTTCGAAATCCCATGTTGGATATGCCATTCTGGAAAATATATCTTTTAGATGTAATAGGAAGCATTTTTCTAGGGCTTTACGTAATTTTTAAAATTTTAAAGTTTTTCTACACAATTTTACGCTCTCTATTAGTTCGAAAAAATAAAAAGATAAAGACACAATAAATATACAATAATATTAATAAAATAATATGTGAAAAAGAAATTTGAAAAATTAACTTTTCTATTGAATAAATTTCTTTCCTGGGTCTATCTGAAAGCGAACTCCGTTCATCGTGTGACCTCTTATAGTTTACTCAAAGGTTTTGGCTATAAGTTTTGGACATTGACACACGATGTGGCCTTTGTTCTTCATTCCTCCTCTTCCTTCACATAATTGTTAGTTTAGCTGCTTGTCAAATCAGAGTCTAAATAAATGCGCCTTAAAGCTAAAGATGTTCCATAAAACATTTTAATCTAAAATAAATCTGCAAACTATGAAAAAGAATGATTTTATTATCGAAAATATACTCATGTTTATTTGTTTTGGGTCTTTCTTCATACAGTTTCACGGTCTACATTTGTTGAAACTCATATAAACACAATGACTAGGAACTATCCAAATTACTTATCGATAAAATAACATATAAACTAAACAAATGATAACAAAAACACTAAAAAGTAAACTCTCACTTTGAACAAGTTTCTTGTCATTTGATCCCATCTCTAAATGATGTCGTAACACGAACTCAGTCCACCAAGCAGCCTCTTGTAGAGCACTCAAAGGTCTATCTAACTACCACCTGGACACATTTGTTATAGCTTCTTTATACCTAAAATCTGAATCATTCGTATAAAAGTATTAAAAAGTAGATTTTTTCTAAACCTTGAATTCTCGATAATTTCTTCTATTGCAGTTTTGAATTCAGCAATGCCAAGTTTCTTATGGTCCCACCTTTTGAGCGTTCAGAAATTGATCTCCGAAGAATGGGAGCACTAAAACTGGTACCGAGTTAAAAACAGCTTCTTCCAGAGATTGCAAACCTCCTTGAGTAATAAACAATATCACGTGAGGGTGACCTTTGAATTGATAAATTAGAATTGAAATTTCAATAAATAAATAGTCTTTACCTATTATATATTGTTGAGGAAACCATTTTCTTGTAAACACGTTTGAAGGCATCTTCATGATGTTCTCCTCTAAGTCAAATTTCCATAGAATTTTATATGGAAGCTGAGCGAAAGTTTCCAAAAGAACGCAAATTGTTTGTTTAGAAAGTTTGGAGCTTTGAATATTGCTTCCCAGACTAAAATAAATTATTCCTTCGACAGATTTGTCTAGAAATCTAGAAATTTCCTCAGGTAATGTATTGGATTGCGCGATTTGCAAACCACCTCCAATATTGATAGTTTTTGGACCTAAAGGTCTTGCTTTGTGAAAAATTGGATTGGAATTAGTCATTACTAGGGATACGGTCTTTTCTAATTTCTGTAAAGAGGGAACATTAGGCCCAAAGTGTTTTTTTAGCAAAGCATCTTGTTTCAGATTGAAATACTTTGAACAAATATTCCAAAAAACGTAATAAATACAACTAATGAACCTTTGTTTGAAGGTCAAAGGTTCTTTAGAAGACATGCCCAAATCAAATGCTGGATATAAAACCGGATGCATAGGGTTTCCTAATAGCGCATGCTTGTCATGGTTTAAATCCATTGATACCACACCTGAAAAATATAAAAATTACTTATTGAATCTATGAAAAAATACATTTACCAATCCAGGAACAATTGAACCTCCATGCAAAACCCACTCCAAGAGTAAGATAAAACTCCGTAATCACCAGATCAAATTTCCTATCTCCATTAATTAAAGCTTTGACTTCAGGATGTCCAAGTTCAAGGTCAACCATTTGGAAACTCAACTCGTAGATTGTAAAAATATTTTTCCAAGTTTGTTCTCCAGAAGAGAAAATTTCGAAAGCATTGTTTCGCTTCCAAAAATCGTAAAGTTCCTCCAGGTTCACCTGGTGGATGTTTTCGTGGGTCTCTTTCATAGGGTTGAGAGTCAAAATGGTAAGATTATGTCCTAATCGAGCCAATGATTTCCATAATGGATTGTAAGCAGTTTGGTGGCTGTAAAACGGAAGTGGAGTGTAAACTAAGATGTTTTTTGAAGTGATTAACATGAATTGAATCTGAAGTGTTAGTAGGATATGGGACAGCTTAGACATTTTTGATTGAAAATGAAAGAATAATAAGCTAACACCACTTTTCAAGATAACAAATAGTGCTTTATCGTTGTTGTTTATTCACTGTTCCCATTTATATAATTGAAAGCATTATATACATATTAAGTCTAATGAACCCCATGACTATGTTAAGAAGATAACGGTATTTCAATTTTAAATCGATACAAAATCATTTAAACAATGATTTGGCATATAACCAGCGTCGTCTCTCTGATTTTTGCCTTTTTGGCAAAGGCAGAAACCGTTAGAATCTTGGCCATTGCATCAGTACCAACGTTTAGTCATAATGTCTTCTTCAGACCCCTTTGGAAAGCTCTTGCGGACCGTGGCTACCAATTAACAGTTCTTACCACCGACTCTATGGAAAACTCCTATCCGAACATACGAGAAATCGATTTACATTATGTCTATAAGAGGTAAACATGAAAAAATATATTGATTTAAGTTAAACCTAACTCATCCTTAGAAAAAATGATTTGTTTAACATAAGTTGGAGCCCTAGGGACTGGCCGAAACTTATTGAAACTTATCAGAACATGTTCACGGATGTCGCTCTCATGGAACTCAATCATCCCGAAGTTCAAGTTTTGTTACGAAATGAATCTGAACATTTCGATTTGGTGATTGCTGAAATGCATATACCATTAATGTTTGGTTTTTCTCACAGGTTCAAGTGTCCATTAATAGGAATTTCTTCTACAGAGATTATTACTACACAACACCGTCTTCTTGGTAAGCCAAATTTCTATTTTAAATTTTATTGAAATTAATTCTTAAACAGGCCATCCTACTCACCCGATTTTGTACCCGGAGTCTTTGATACCCACAAACCAAGGGCGATCGTTTCGTGAACGTCTTCTGTCCATTTACACAACGATTTTGGGATCAATTAAGTAATAGTGCTACGTATTAAGAAAATTCTAAATTAAAAAGTAAATTTTTAGGTTTCCTAATAGAGAAAAGGTCAATAATGATTTTTTGAAGCACTACTTTGGACCGGAAACACCCACGTATGGAGACTTTATGGAAAAAATGAGTTGGGTTTTATTGAATACCCATAGAATGTTCAATTCGAGGCCATTGAGTCTTAAATGTGTCCCAATCGGAGGTGGAATGCATATTGAAAAGCCCAAACCCTTGCCTTTGGTAAAGAAATCAAGGATGTATGATTATTACTAAAATTCGTTTAATTACAGCATCTTCAAGAACTTCTGGATCAAAGTACTCAAGGGGTGGTATATTTTTCATTAGGCACAAACGTGCGACCTCAACAATATCCTCCTAATTTCTTAAATAAAACGCTGGAAGCGTTCAAAGAGCTTCCATATCAAATAATCTGGAAAACTAATGAAATTTCCAATCAATTCCATCTGCCGCCCAACGTTAAAACTTTTCCATGGGTCCCTCAACAAGATTTGCTAAGCAAGTATCTCTAAAATTCTTATATGTTTTTAATAATTTAATGATTTTGTATAGGACATCCCAATATAAAAGTGTTTATTACGCAAGGAGGTTTGCATTCAGTAGAAGAGGCTGTTCATGCGGGCGTTCCCATGATAGGCATCCCATTCATGAGCGATCAATGGAGAAACGTAGCGATTATGCTGGAAAAGGGTTTCGGTATTTATCTGGATAAACAAAACATGGAAAAGGAAACATTACACTTGGCGATTTTGGAAGTGATTTTTAATGAACAGTAAGTGAATGAGCTTAAAATCGACAGACTCAAAAGTAAGGAAGTTTATATAGGTATAAGAACACAGTGTTGGGGATGTCAAGATTGCTGAAAGACGAGCCAATAAGCGGCCTAGAAAAGGCCCTCAACCACGTGGAATACACTTTAAAAACTAGAGATATTCAGCATTTATTATCGAATGGACCCAAGAAATCTGTACCTTGGTATCAATACTACTTTTTAGATGTGATTACAGTTACTTTAGGTCTTTTGACTCTCATTTGTAAAATATTAAAACTTGTTTTCAAAATTTTGTATGTATTTACTAATGGTATTAAAAATAAAGTGAAAATATCTTAAAACAGCATTCTTATCGGTTTTTTTTGTAAATATCTTGTTTATGCGAAAAGATCCTCTTAACTAATGCGTAAAACGCCCAGAGCATTACTCCCACTGTTAATATCATTAGACTAATAATATCCAATAAATAATATTGGAAAAACCCTATTTTTTTGGACGGTAAGTGCACTAAATGGCTAATATCACCATGATGCCTTATGACATATTCCGTCCACCATACACCTCTTTCCAGGCCGGTCATTGGCTGATCCATGTTGCGCTTATTCAACTTTTTCATGTTCTCGTAATACGATTGGTCGTTGATAACTGTCAAGATTGCCTCCTTAAGTTTTGATATACTCAACTCGGGTTTAGGGAGCACTGTGAAGAGTACTCCTTTAGTTTCCATTCTTTTCACGTTACTTATTTGGTCAGCAAACATGGGAATACCCACTAAGGGTATTTTGAAGTGAATGGCTTCTTCTAAAGATTGCATACCTCCTTGTGTTACAAATAACTTAATATTTGGATGGCCTAAAACAGAACAAATTCGAGGGAATGTACGAAATATTTTTATACAGGGTGAGACCAAAATCTCGGAACGATCCTAGAACTAGCGATTTTTTTTTCATTTTTACCAATTCTCATTCGGTAAGTTCGCGTCAAACACTCCTTGGTTAGTTCAAATCAAAAGCACTCCTATTGGTTAGATGTTTGGGGCTGTAGTTCAGATTTGGGGTATTTTTGAAAAAAATGTTATAGATTTTCTGCTCAGCATTTTATCAGGAATCTGTCATTAAAATTTCTGCGACCCTGTGTATAAGATGTTCCATTTGAAATAAAAAAGTTGCTATTGGCTTGAGGAGGTAGAAAAAATGGAGATATCTTGTAAAATCATTAGTTATTTCCAACCACATATTCATACTAATTAAAAAAAAATATCTCCACAAATAACAAAGGTATGGGACTATTCCAGGAATTTTGACTCACCCTGTATATCTATGACTAATTGTAAGACTTACGTAGGATATCCTGTTGAGGAAACCAGGAATCTGTGAGAACGTTTTTTGGTTTTTTCTTTATGAACTCTTCATCTTTGAAATTGATTTTCCACATTATGTTATAAGGCAATTCCCGGAACAGTTCAAAAATCTGCAAAATTATTTGTGTTGGAAATAATTCGGGTTGAACATTTGTTCCAAGACTGAAATATATCGCTCCCTGACTGGATGAATCCAGAAATCTTTGATAAATCTGTTAAATAAATGTATGATATATAGAGCACATAATGTAAAATAATAGATTTACCGCATCCAAAGGACGTGGCGTTTCAATTGTAGATCCTACCCCTATGTTTACAATTCTCGCACTCAGAGCTCTCTGACTCATTAGTAAAGGACTGACTGAAATGAACATCATACTACTCCTAGATAATAAGTCATCTAAAGGTATGGCATTTGTACCAAAACGCTTCTTTAAAAGAACGTATCTTGCCGAATAGGAACGGTGTTTAATATATTTTAACAGCAAATAGGATAGAGTTGAAGTAAGGCGATACTTGAAGTCTAATTCGTTCGTGTGCGGAACGAAAAACTCTGGATACAGCTAAAATTTTTTAAATTAAACGTAAATAATTTAATGAAGTTGATTAAATGAATACTATTGGATGATTTTCGCTATCGTAGGCTGCAAAAATCCATGAAGGAGACTCATAAGATGTTAAAGTAACTGTAGGACAATTGAAGAATTCTCCCAGCATTAAAAATTCCGGATAGAGTTCTTCGACCATGACCAAATCGAATGTGGAATTTTTTTCCGTATAAAGCCTCTGTAATTCTGGATTATCTAAACCGTGATTTGCGGTATCTGCTAACATATCATAAATTGTCAAGAGAAACGTTATCGTGTCTTGGCTAAAAGGCAAATTTTTATAGTCATACTTCTTGTGCCACAAATTGTATGCACTGGAAAAGTCGATCTCATGTAAATTAGTATTATTTTGAGGATTGGTTGTTATCACTGTAACATTGTGGCCTGAAATTAAAACATGCATTATGGACATGAGAAATCACTATTTTCGTTACCTTTCAAAGCGAGTTCGTTCCATAGATTTTTGTAGGCCAATTGGTGACTGTAGGAAGGCGTAGGAACAATTCCCAAGATCCTGTAAGATTCGCAAAAAATTGAATAGAACACAAACAGAAAGAGGAATGGAAAGATTATTATTTTCATCATTATGTTTGAGACACAAATTAATAAAAATCACACTCGGTTTTATTGAATTATTTAGAAGCTACCATTAGCAATTGATCCACTAGACTTGGATTACTTACAAATATATAATTTGAATTTTAATTACTCGCCAATGACTGTCTTTTATTTTATTATCGGATAATTGTTTATTGATATCTAAGAATGAAAACAGTGTGATTAAATTATTAAAATTATTAAGTCTTAAAATGAATGTATATTACAACAATTTTTTTGCGTTTCTTATTCGTTCAAACTACAGATTCTTTCCAGTTAAAAACAATAAATTATATATTTGCAGGTATTGCAAAAAATAAAAAAAACAATAGGTAAACAATAGAATTAAAAAACCATTTTTAAATGCAAATTATATACTTTACACACCTTATATCTATATTAATTAAGAAAATGTTGAGATAATATGAATGAAATAATTTAAAATACGATAGCCAACTGTTGTAATTGCTAGACCCGTGGATATCTAAATTCTTGAACCATTTAATAATTAAATAGAAACTAATGTATAGGGTGTCTCATTTTGTAATTATTAGAGTTACTTATTAAAGACAGGGCCTTGCGGATTACCGCTTAGTGTTCTAACGAAATGGAAGATTCCGGTGTCAAATTTATCAGGATTCTAAGCAGTTTTTAAACTACAGAGTATTTTTGGTTATACTCAATTTTTGCGACACTCCACGTATTTCCGTAATGCGTAAACATGAATCTAACTGATTTTCATAGGCTTTTTTCCGTTAAACTCATTGTCAGTGGTGTAATCAGTTTTTCTTTAAAAACTTTTTTTATTTTAGTTTTCCATAGATGTTACCGTAAAGTCTCCAATTGGAACCTGATTTTCCTAAGAAAAAGTTGTTTTAATTGTCACTCTAGTCGATTCTAGTTTTTACTAAATATATTTTAGTTCTGTGAAATAAATATACAGGGTGATCCATTTAAAACTGTCCACCTAAGTTTTCTTGCATTTGTAAATAAAAATGAAAAATCACTCAGACGTCAACTTTTGATTTTAGGGGGAAATGTTTCGTTGCTATTTTTATTAATTCAACTTGCACTCCCAGTCGAGGGTGTCACGCACTCTCAAAATCTTAAATAGAAATAGGAGTTGAGCGATACCTTGTTATGAAGAACATTAAATTCACTTTCCAACGACATCTACATTTTTCAAAATGGTTATTTTTGAGAAATTACGTCATAAAAATTTTAATGTTTTACCATTGAGTAAATGTTCAAAATGCTCACAACGAATCTCCATGCAATAATATGGAGTTCAAAATAGTGTTGGACGTTGTGAAGTACTTCTGGTGTTATTTGTCTACATTTATGTAAAATGTGCTGACCCAAAATTTCTAACGAATTTGGCTAATAACAAAAAAAAAACAAACAACACCAGAAATACTTCAGGATGTCCAATGCTATTTTGAACAGGTCCGTTATTGTTGTATGAAGGTTGGTAATGAGCATTTTGAATATTTACTGGACTATACATGGTAAGACGTTAAAAATTTTTATAACGCAATTTCTCAAAAAATATGAATCCAATGTAAAAATTGTAGGTGTCGTTTGAAAGAGAATTTAATGCCCTTCAAAACAGGGTATTACTCGACCTCTATTTCCTATTTAAGATTTTGAAGGCGAGTGATACCCCCGTTAAGGGGTCCAAATTGAATTGATAAAAATACCAACGAAATGTGTACCCCTAAAATAAAAAATTGACAGGTCCGAGCGTTTTTCCATTTTTATTTGCAAACGTAAGAAAACTTACGTGAATAGTTTTCAATAGTCTACGCTATATTTACTTTATATCGTAAGAAATCTAATCAAAACTAACTTCAAACACTTACTGGAAATTTAAATCTACAAAAGCACTTGAAAACATGCATTAAAAATTAAAAACTAAAAAAAATAAAGACGTTAAATTTTTAAGTGCTTTTGTGGATTTCAATTTAAGATAAGTATTTGAGGTTGGTGTTGATTAGATTTGTTATCGTTTAAAGTAAAAATATTTATTTCAGAATCCATAACAGATCTAAAGACTAGTTTTAACTAAAATATATTTAGTAAAAACGGGAATTGCCTAAAGGCAATAGTTAAAATTAGTTTTTCCTAGGAAGATTGGGTTTTAAGTAAATATAGGGTTTTTTTGCGGTAATATACAAGGTGTTCCTAAACATAAAATACAAACGGAAGGGAGTGATTCTTTGGCCTATTCTATGACTAAAAGTTCATATAAACATAGATCCGCAAATGCCTCCTAAGGAGGCTGTAGTCCTTCGAAGGTGGCCTCAAGGAAATGGTTTTTATTTAATTTCTCAGAATCAGCGATGCAACTTCACTTACGATTTATTATTAATAAGGGTTACTATTCCATAGTATTAATCAAAATTAATTTCAACCATAGGCGTGCGGTACCGAAGGTGGAGCTGTGTTTAATTTGTGAACTTTTGTTCCCTCCGGTTTCACATTGATTTCCCGATTTGTCCGTCTTATTGTTAGATTTTTTTTATAGTTTTATGAAAAATTGCCACTGCCTTTTATAAGACCCTATATCATTTTGCAGTGGTACTTCAACGAAACTAGACATATGATTATTTTAAATGCTATTCAAAAAATAAAAAGAACGTGTCAGCATTGTTTTCAAGACAGTGGCGGATATTTTGACAGTTATCTGTAAATAAAATATAAAATTTTGATTTTTTAAAATGGATATGAAAATTTATTTCTTTTTGAAAAGCCCAAGACATAGTCAACTAAATCAAAAAACAATTTGTCGCGTGTACTATTTAAAAAAATGTAATTTTAGATATTTCGAAAAGCAAGCTTTTTAGAAAAAAAACTGATTATCTTACTGAGTTCAACGTAAAAAACGCACAACATTAATATGTTGTATGGGGATTTGAAATGTAATAAAATTAAATTTTGAAAATGCAAAATATTAAAATTACCATAGTTTACTAGCCACTAAATGCAGATAATTATAGCT